>JASAMZ010000184.1:0-11158 GCA_030248115.1 Linhomoeus sp. GSCO2_2 | reverse complement strand
CCCCGCTTCTTTCTGTATTGTTTTACGGTACCGATGTGCGGGGAGGGGGGATGAAGAAAGAGGGGGTTTGAGAATTTCGGGTGAGCTCACACATCGATTAATCGAAAGGACCCCCATAAATAAGCTCTTACACACTTCTGCTTCCACAGACTCTGCAACAATTCAATTGAAATTCGGCAAAATGTCTCATTAGAGGCTACACAAATTTTCAAATTCTTCCACTACAGTAATCCCCAATACAACCTCAGCCCAGCAATCAAAATGGCCGCCCTGCTCCTCCGCTCATCTTACTCCTTGCCTCTCTGTTTTTTTTTGCCTCAGCGCCTTAGGTCCTTCGGCTTGCAACGCTGCTGCACAAGCGCCCACAGGGGGCTCCATCGGACGTGGGCAGGGCAACTGTGCGCTGTTGAGAGACTGCAGTGCAGTTTGAGCTCCAGTATCAGTTATGCCAGGTCTCGAGTTTTGTTTTTCAGTTTTCGGCCTACTGATTATCTTGAATGTCACAATGAATTGATCAAGTCCATCCCTTAGGAATTCAGATTCTATAGTATTGAAAAATTAATTTTGGACCGTGAGTCAAATTACTATCGTTCTACTTTGTCGGATTACTTGACAAAGACTAGATGTAACAGCGCGGAGGTTCGAACCTATAGGCATTAAAATAACTGAAACTAAAACCCTGAAGCCTCAGCTACAGTTTACTGCGGCTCGAAACGGTACGAGTTTTTGATTCAGTTTTTAATTCCAATTAACTGATTTTTTTGCCCGAAACTGAAACAAGTAATTCAAAGTTTTTATGGCCACCCCCACACAGTGTAAAAAAAAATGAGTTGGGCGATTGTAGAGGTGGGGGGAATAAGGGAAGGAGCGGGAAGAGAACAGATGGGGGGGGGGGGCCCCCCAGCCCATTGACCTTATATCAACTTTCTTCCACCCTCTCCAGGCTGCAGAGGTCCCAATCCCCGAAGACTCCATGGCCGAACATCTGAAGCATCTGCAGTCACTGGTGTTGGCCCAAGATGATTCCGAGGTCTCAGGCCGCGACCTGGACATCAACTGCACCGTGGAGTGCGGCAAGTGGTGGCTGTGCCGTGTCAAGGGTCTCTTCATCAAGAAGTGCGACAAGCCCCAAGGGTGCAACTGCTCCCAGTTCTGCTGGGAAACCTCCGGGGGATGCTGAGTGTGTGTGGTGGACAGTGATCGACTGATTGGGGGTACTTTACTGCGTGCAATACTTTTGTTAATTGACTGTTTTGTAGCGGAGTCGGCCTTTTGTACAGTGCGTGCCACCACCGTCCAGGCATTGTCGCACTTTGTGTGGAATTTGTAAGTCAAACGAAGTGTCTTGTTTCTTTCGTTTGTCGTTTCCAGTGCAATGTCCCGCCAAGAAAAAGGCTGCCCTCATTCAGAGTCGTACGTGCCACCGCGAAACGAAGCAACAAGCACCACATTTCATTCATTTGTACAATCTGGGCCGAAGTTGCACTACGTACATATGCAGCTCTCAAATACATAGTTGTTCACAACAAAATTTGCTATTACTCGCCGCCGTCGCCGTCTCCTCCTCCTTCTTCGATCTCAACTTCGCCCACGGTTCCTTGCAATGTAATCAGACTTCTGCCGCCGCCACCACCGCCACCGTTATTGCACAGGCTGTTGCAGAGGCACTGACAGCACGTGCAGAGAACTGAGCAGACCAAGGCGCACAGCTCCAGAATTTCGCACATGTGGCCAAGCGGCTTGTACTTCTAATAAAGTCAAACTTGTAACGCCTTGTGCAAGGCAAACAAATGCAACAGTGCTTCAGTTATAGGAGTGGCGCTGCACGAACGGTGACACACACACGCACAGAAAGTTTGTTTGCACATTGCTCTATCCGGTGCTTGGCAGCATGCGAAGTGCTGATTACATTGCAAGGAACCGTGGGCGAAGTTGAGATCGAAGAAGGAGGAGGAGACGGCGACGGCGGCGAGTAATAGCAAATTTTGTTGTGAACAACTATGTATTTGAGAGCTGCATATGTACGTAGTGCAACTTCGGCCCAGATTGTACAAATGAATGAAATGTGGTGCTTGTTGCTTCGTTTCGCGGTGGCACGTACGACTCTGAATGAGGGCAGCCCTTTCTTGGCGGGACATTGCACTGGAAACGACAAACGAAAGAAACAAGACAGTTCGTTTGACTTACAAATTCCACACAAAGTGCGACAATGCCTGGACGGTGGTGGCACGCACTGTACAAAAGGCCGACTCCGCTACAAAACAGTCAATTAACAAAAGTATTGCACGCAGTAGAGTACCCCAATCAGTCGATCACTGTCCACCACACACACTCAGCATCCCCCGGAGGTTTCCCAGCAGAACTGGGAGCAGTTGCACCCTTGGGGCTTGTCGCACTTCTTCAAGAACAGGCCCTTGACACGGCACAGCCACCACTTGCCGCACTCCACGGTGCAGTTGATGTCCAGGTCGCGGCCTGAGACCTCGTTGTCCTCCTGGGCCAACACCAGTGACTGCAGAGACTTCAGATGTTCGGCCATGGAGTCTTCGGGGATTGGGACCTCTGCAGCCTGGAGAGGGTGGAAGAAAGTTGATATAAGGTCAATGGGCTCCCCCCCCCCCCCCCCCCCATATCTCTCTGCCCGCTCCTACCTTTATTTACCCCACTCTCTACAATCGCCCAACTCCGTACAAGTTTACACTGTATCAGGGTGGCCATGGGAAACTAGAACACTTGTTTCAGTTTCAGATACAATCAGTTAATTGGAATTAAAACTGAATCGAAACTGGTACGGACGACCAGCACTAAACTGTAGCTAGACTTCAGGGTTTAGTTTCAGTTATTTTAATGCCAATTTTTTCAAACCTCCGCGCATTTACATAAAATCCCTGTCAAGTAATCCGACAAAGTAGAACGCTGGTAACTCACGGTCAAAATTAATTTTTCAATCTATAGAATCTGAATTCCTAAGGATGGACTTGATCAATTCATTGTGACATTCGAGATAATCAGTAGCCGAAAACTGAAAATAAAACTCGAGACCTGGCATAACTGATACTGGAGCTCAAACTGCACTGCATTCTCTCAACAGCGCACTTGCCTTGCCCACGTCAAATCGAGCCTCCTCTGGCGCTTGTGCAGCAGCGTTGTTGCCCAAAGGCCCTCCAGCGCTGAGGACGACGAGAGCAAGGAGTGAGATGAGCAGAAGACAGGCGGCCATTTTGATTGCTGGCTAAAGTTGTATTGGGGATTACTGTAGTGGAAGAATTTGAAAATTTGTGTAGCCTCTAATGAGACATTTTGCGAATTTCAATTGAAATGTTGCAGAGTATGAAGCAGAAGTGTGTAAGAGCTTATTTATGGGGGTCCTTTCGATTAATCGATGTGTGAGCTAGCCGAAATTCTCAAATATCCTCTCTTCATCCCCCCTCCCCGCACATCGGTCATAAACGATGTCAGAAAGAAGCGGGGAGGAGGGGATAATTAGTATATTCATGACTTACAACTCTAATTCTCCCTACCGTTTTGTACACATTTAGCATTACCATAACTCATTATACTCACCTGAGCAGTGGACCTTTTGTGGAGTTAGTGGTCGAGTAACTTTGGGTTTGAACTGTGTCCTGTTCAATGCCCTCCTTTATAGACTTCGACTTACCCATCCAGACAGACGGTTTTGCCGATTTGGCAAGCGCTGACTGACTAGCGTGTGTATGAATAAGCGCTCTGCTTTGTGTGGGTCAGTAAGGTTTTGTTGAGAAGGTGTTGTCTTATGCAAGTTCTTGATAGTCAGCGCTTTGGGCTTTGGGAACAGTCGTTGGCAAACTGCTAGCGCTGCAGCTTGCTTGCGTTCCGTGAACTGTGACGCGATAGCGTTCGATAGGAAATTCGAATAGAATAAACTGTGAAGCCCAAGTGACTGAACTGAGTATGATTACTCCAGCCGAGAGAACATTTGACAGCGACATTTGGGGAACATCTGACATCTGCGAGGCAGTTTAAAGGGGGGGGGGAGGGGGGAGGGGACTTGGGGGTGGGGGGAGGGGGGTTGAGGAGGAAACTTCGCGGGAGGCGGAGGAGGGAACTTGAGGGGGGGGGGGGAGGCGGAGGATGAGACTTTGGATAGGTGGAGGAAGAGACAGTTTAGGGAAGGTGGGGGGGAGGCAATTGCAGAATATTCAAGGTGGGTTGATTCCATGGCAAAACGCCGTCTCGAGATGAGAAGAGTGTTTTGCTCCCGCGCTCTTCTTTCCAGTCTGCGGTCCGTCCCACGCAATTTGTCACGCCGCACGAAACGATCGCTTAACCCTTTGTTAACCATTGCCATTTATTGCGTCGCAGCACACAGTTACACTTCGCGCCAAAGAGTTACAAGGTATCCATTCCAGTTTTACAGTGTCTCGCCATTATTTCCTCGCATTATGACAAATTTCTCGCGACAGGAGGGGCCGCGCCAAAAAAGCGCGCGACCGCCATAGTTCGGCGTCGCATTTGCGTTTCCCGGCGGCTGGGAAACAGTTAGAGCGCTGGGAACTCAGTGTTGCCGGAGTGTTACAGTAATATGACTTCTCAGAATATTACCTTGAGCGTAACCGAACATTTACTAATTTCTAGTTACAATGCTATCCTTACACGCTCAGCAAACGCTCAGACGCTACCTACTCAGTTGGTCAATACATTATTAAACTAATAGTTGCAGTTTCAGCTGCAACCAGTTAACGGAAACTGAAGCTGAGTTCAAACTGCAAGCAATGTCCTAACTGAAACTGAAACTGCAACTCGCAGATTAGTCTCAGTTTGTCGAATCCACATTTTGCACAATTTCGTCTATTTTCATGGAATTCTTAGCAAATATGGACAACTATTCGGATATAATTTTTGGTACAACTGATTAAAGAACATTGCAAAAGTTCAAAACTTGCTCTTAATTCACAAAATATCAACAACATCCAAGTGCAATTTAAAGAAAAATATTGTGAATATATATCTTGAATAGCTGAAACTCAGCATCAATTACTGAAACTATTACTCAAAAGGCGTCACAACTGAAACTGAAACCCGGTAACATCATAAGTTTAATTGATATTAAAACTGAAACAAAAATTAGTTTCTATTGTTCACCCTGTACGTACTGGTGCTAAAATAATTGAAAGTCGAATATGAAACGACATATGTCTAATAGAGGCCCCGGATGTCTAATTATGTCTCGTCTAATGGGATTGGACTTAGGCAGCCAAAAGGTCACGTGTTTAATAATGGAAAAGCCTATCCAACAGCTGGCCAATCTAAGTGCTTCTATCAGCAGAACCATCGAACCAGACAAGCTGTATGTGTAAAAAGTTCAACCTATACCTTGTGTCCGTCAAATTTTGGTGAACACAACAGTATAGTGAAGTTTGTACACATCGTTAGCCGCATCTGGTGAAAGTCCTTGAGAACGTGTACCTACACCAAGTGCAGCTGTCCACACGATAGGCTTATCTGTACAGCTGATCTAAAGCTCAGTGATATCGCCGCGTTCGCTATATGTTATCGGCATGATACGACGCCGTTCGTCTGGTGTTTCCTGCGGTGTGTGAAAACGTCACACCCAAAAAAAAAACTTTCCAAAAGTTTGGTGCGGTCGTTCTTTATCAGGAATTCCTCTGGGCGTACGTCCTTTCTATTCTACGTTCACATTCATCAATCAACAAAAGTTTTAGCAATTTACGAAATTTTGACATTTCTGTCAAATTTTCAACAGTTCTATCAATTTGGTATTTGCAAAGGATTTCTTTCATGTTACTAATTATCCGTAGTCTCTGCGCTTACAATTTCTGAAGAAATCTTGCCGCTAGCCCATCAGATGAAAATGTCGATTTGGACATTTTCTTAATATTGAATTCAGAATTTCTCAAAATTGCAATTTATTGAAACTGCAAAACTGTGTCACAAATTCTTATTGGCATAAGGCCTTACCATTTCTGCATTCACATTCGTCAATAAATGACGTTCTACTTTTGTCATTCTATGGAATTCGGACAAATATTCACGTATTTCTATCAAATTTCACATTTGCAAAACTATTCTTTTGTGTTACAAATTATCCGCTGTCTATGCCCTTTCCATTTCTAAAGAAATATTGTCGCTAGCCCAGCAGACGAAAATGTTGATTTTGATATTTTTTATTTTTAATTCTAAATATCTCGAAATTGCGATTCACAAAAACTGCAAAACTATGTTAAATATTCTTGTTGACATACGGCCTTACCATTTCTGCATTCACATTCGTCAATAAATGACGTTCTATTTTTGACAATTTATCAAATTAGGACAAACAATTGTGTATTTCTATTAAATTCCACATTTACAAAAAAATTCTTTTGTGTTACAAATCATCCACGGTCTATGCTCTTTCCATTTCTGAAGAAATTTCGTCGCTAACTCATCGGGTGAAAAAGTCTATTTTTGACATTTTTGAATTTCATTTGCGAATATCTCGAAAATGCGAAATTAGCAACAGAAACGGACATCAGATCCGTACTCAGCGACCTTGGCTCTACTTGACCACATATGCCATATATCTTACTTCGGTGCCACGGACACACACACACACAGACAGACAGACACACATTGTCATCCGTATATACCGTAAATACTCTAATAAGCCCCCCCCCCCCTCGAATAAGCCCCCCCCCCCCTCCAATAGTACCCCCCTAGAGGGAGGTTTAAAAAATAAGCCCCCCCCTCCAATAGTACCCCCTACCTTATGTACTATATATGACATGTATGTGTACTATAAGGCATGCATACTGTATGCATGTATACTGTACTAAAGTACTACTACAACTACTATTTGTAGTAAATATACCCTTATTACATGCTACTTTAAGGATTTTCTGTGCCGTGAAGTTATATTCTGTATGGCATACATACATTTTGTGTACCTTGGGTCTCCGGAAGTGGGGTCGAAATATTAAGCCCCCCCCCCCCCTCGAATAAGCCCCCCCCCCCCCCTCTAATAGTACCCCCCCCCCCCTAGAGGGGGGTTCAAAAAATAAGCCCCCCGGGGGCTTATTAGAGTATTTACGGTATACACCTCGCCGCGCTGAGGCGCGGCGAAAACAAGCTGTGTGTGTAACAAGCTGTTTTAAAAAAGTTGAGTTGTTTTATTAATACAGAGTGGTTTGTGAGTGTTTTAAAGTGGAAGAGTAAAAGAGTGGATACTTTTGTAAAGTATTTCAAAGGCCTTTCCGATATGACGCGCGCCCGCCCGGAGTTCACTATTCATGCGCTACTTCTGACACGCTCCTTTCTGAGGGGTTCTTGCAGGGCAACATTGGGATCGCCCGGGATTATTTTTTTTTTGAGCAAGACACACGCATTTCTGAGCGGTTGTTGCAGGGCAACATTGGGATCGCCCGGGATTAATTTTTTTTAGCAGACAAAGTTGTTCGTAAGACAAGGGTTTAAAAAAAACAAAAGTATTTCTTTAGGAATGACCGTTCAACAACTGCCTCAACGCAAGCTTTCAAACGGTCAAACGAATGCCGCTCTACAACGTAAGACGAGCGAGTTACGGCCGATTTAGTTACTTTAGCTAGCGAAATTCAAACTTTCGAATCTCGACTTATCATTCGGAATCATCAGTGTGCCGAAACCTATTCAACAAACTCAAGATCGTCTCTCTACGACAGAAGACGAGCGAGTTAGAGAAGTTTTGCGTTTTGAACTTTTGGGTTACTGTAGCTCGCGATATTCAAACTTTTGAGTGTCGACCAATAGAAGAACAAATGATCAGTGAGTCAAGAGCTATCCAGCAACTCAAGATCGTGTCTCTACGACGCACGCTGAGCGAGTTAGAGGGATTTCTATGCTAAAAACGCGAGAATGTCGCTTTTCGTGGTGCGTGTTTGCGTAATTAACAAATTTTTTACGCCAAGTGAAAGAGCACGTCGAGACCTTTTAGTTGACCTATCGCACGTCGCTCTACGACGTAAGACGAGCGTGTTAGAGCCGTTTTGCGTTTTGGACCCTCAGGTTACTGTAGCGCGCGCAATTCAAACTTTTGAATTTCGAGTTCTCTTAACGGAATTATCAGTGTGCCGAAACCTATTCGACGAACTCAAGATCGTCTCTCTATGACGGAAGACGAGCGAGTAAGATAAGTTTCGCGTTTTAAACCTTTGGGTTACTGTAGCTCCCGAAATTCAAACTTTTGAGTTTCGACCAATAGAGGAACAAATGATCAGTGAGTCGAGAGCTATCCAACCAACCCAAGGTCGTCTCCCTACGACGCACGCTGAGCGAGTTAGAGCGATTTCTGCTTTAAAAACGCGAGAATGTCGCTTTTCGTGTTGCGTGTTTGCGTAATTAGGAAACTTTTAATGCCAAACGAAAGAGCACGTCGAGACCTGTTAGTTGACCTATCGCACGCCGCTCTACGACGTACGACGAGCGAGTTAGAGCCGTGTTGCGGTTGTAGCTTCGGGTTACTGTAGCGCGCGCCAATAAAAAATTTGAATTTCGAAGTCTCTTAGCAACATTACCAGTGAGTCGACACAGATCCATAAAGTCCAAGATCTCCTTCCTACGACTTTCCAACGACGAGATCTGAGAGCGTGACGGACGAACGGACGAACGGACGAACGAACGAACGGACGCAAAGCTCTCGTAGGGGTTCGCCCGGAGCGAATTTTGCGACGGCGACAACGTCCTTCGCAGTGCAGTCTTGAAAGGCCATTCCAAGTAGATTTTACTGACGATATCTGAAACGCACAACTTGAAGAAGCAGAGCGCAGAATGCAATCGTTCACCGCAATTGAAGCAGTACGCAATCATAGCGATTTAGAATTCGCCAAACCTTCAGTGTTTACAATGTACCGTATTAAATTAGTCGCTAACCTACTATTGAAACCCAGAACAAAATAAAACTACTGCTATGTAAGACGAGCAGTTCGTAACTCTTTCTGTACCTAAGAATTCTAGATTATATATGTTGCAGGCCATGGCCGTCTTCAGGCCAAAGCCGTCTAGACGGCTTTGGCCTGGTCCATCAGGCCGCGGTCGTCTAGACGGCGTTGGCCTGATGCGTCAGGCCATGGCCGTCTTCTGCTCGAAAAGACGGCCGTGGCCTGATGGACCAGGCCGTAGCCGTCTTTAATAGTGCCAGCTATTTCAAGCGTTTGCAGGGAAGGGGCACAGCAGGCCTAAGCAGGAGGTGCAGTAGATGGAGGAGTGTTTATTCCACTGGGCAGTTTGCACTAAAACTCGGCCGGCGTCGCGCCTGGCGGGTCTCAACTGAGGCTTAGCGCGACCACGAACTTCTAGGGCGCGCTCCGCGCGCCCTGAAATCGGTCACCGGTCGCGTTAAGCCTAAGTTTCGACCCGCCAGACTGCGACGCCGACTGACTCTTTTGTGCATCGTGGGCGCAGGGCGAGCCTAAGCATAGCCTGAACTGTAAGGAATATACTATGTTGGAAACTAACAGAGAAAGTAAAAGACCGCCATGGCCTGGCGTATCAGGCCGTGGCCGTCGAGACCGCAGTGGCCTGACGCATCACGCCATGGCCGTCTTCTGCTCGAAAAGACGGCCGCGGCCTGATCGACCAGGCCAAAGCCGTCTAGACGGCGATGGCCTGAAGACGGCCATGGCCTGTGACATATACATTCTACAAAGAAATTCTCGGCATTTTAATACCATACAACGACACGTCGTACGCTTTCAACGATTTGTCGAACGTCGTTCACGCTGCGAGAGCAGCATTTTGCCCGCTAGACGAAGCCACCTATTTCCGCGTCAAGAATGTCGAAAATGTGGATTTTCTTCAAGCGTATTTACTAAATTGAAAATTTTACACTATCGCATGAAAGAACACGTCGACAGCTTTCAAACGAACTACGACAAGGCTTTCTTCAACGTAAAACGAAAGAATTAGAGCCGTTTTCTATTGTCCAGCATTTGGATTACTGTAAGTCGTAAATTCTAACTTCAAAGTCGCGCACCATAGGAGCTCGAATGCTCAATGAATCCAAATTTGTCGAAACAACCCAACAACATCACTCTACGAGGCAAGACGAGCATATTAGAGCTAATTTAGTGCTAACGCAGTCGAGAATGTCGCTTTTCGTGTTGCGTGTTTGAGTAATTAATAAAATTAGTAATGTCAAACAAAAAACCACGTACAGACCTTTTAGTTGAGCTATCGCACGCCGCTCTACGACGTAAGACGAGCGGTTAGAGCCGTTTTCCCTTTAAAAATTCTTGGGTTACTGTAGCGCGCGCAATTCAAACTTTTGAATTTCGAAGTCTCTTAGCAACATTACCAGTGAGTCGAGACCTATCCATAAAGCCCAGGATCTTCTGCTCACCGTGTACCAACGCCGAGATCTGAGAGCGTGACGAACGCACAGACGGACGGACGGACGGACGGACGAACGCACGAAAAGCTCTCGTAGGGGTTCGCCCGGCTGAGGCCGGGCGAAAAAAGTTCAACCTATACTTAGTGTCTGTCAAATCTTGGTGAAGAGTATAGTGAGTTTCATTTGCATGGTTAGAAAAGTTTGAGAGAGGGTATCTTGAAAACGTGTACAACTATTTGCTAAGTGCAGCTATTACCACGTTCGGTTGTCTGTACAACTGATCTAAAGCTCAGTGATATCGCCGCGTTCGCTATATGGTATCGGCATGATACGACGCCGTTGATCTGAAGTTTTATACCTGTGGGAATACGCCACATCGAACAAAAAAACTTGCCAACTGTTTGGTGTAGTCGTTCTCTCTACCAGGAATTTCGTTTCGTTGCGTATTTCTGCGTTATGACGCTTTTGTCAATTTGTAGAATTTTGCCAAATTGTGGCGTATTTCTATACAATTCCACAATTGCAAACAATTTCGTTTGTGTTACAAATTATCCGCGGTCTATGCTCTTTCCATTTCTGAAGAAATTTCGCCGCTAGTCCATCAGGCGACATTAGTCGATTTTCGACATTTTACATTTTAATTGTAAATATCTCTAAATTGCAATATTTCAAAACTGTAGAGCAATGTCACAAATTCTTATTAGCTTACGACCTATCAATTTCTGCATTCACATTCATCAATAAATGACGTTCTATTTTTGTCAATTTATGAAACTTTGACAAATAATTGCAGCAATACGTAAACTGACCAAGTAC
>JASAMZ010000183.1:32500-52816 GCA_030248115.1 Linhomoeus sp. GSCO2_2 | reverse complement strand
ATCTAGGTACAGGCAAGCCAGCTGACTGACTTCCTGTCTCCTCAGAATGCCATGCTGTGGCACATTGACGACTTGAAAGTTGTCTTTGAGATAGTCGGCTCGCCAAACTTTCCCCAAGAAACTGGACTGAGTGCAGCTGACAGCGAATGGATTGAGGTCGACTAGGCTGCCAAATAAGTCTGCAAACTTCCTCTGACATTTGTCAAGGCAGATCACATCCAGTTTGCAGTACCTGCAACGCAAAGTATGTGATAACATTTGAAACTTAGTGTTAAACTGTTTTGTACTCACTCCTCAAGCACTTCATCGAAATAAAAGAATCCCATATGTTCCTCCTTGTACTTGTTGTACCAGTCTGCAAGTCTCGTCTGGTCATCTTGAGTCAGGTTGTCATAACCAAACTCTGACAGAGGAGGAAGGGGAAATATGGTGCCGGCATAGCGCTTCTTGTAGTACTTCTCAGGGAAGAAGGCTTTGCTTTCATCCCCTTCCAACGCAAAAGCCTTTGCCAGATTTCTCAAACTCAGCGGAATGAATTTCATTGTGTCCCGAAAGCAGATGGGACGACCCTTCACTTTCAAATCGAGAAGTGACTGATTGGACGCAGTAATGTCCACATCAATCTGTAGATTGTCAAGTGCACAGAGCACATAAAGGGAGTCAAATCTGAAAGAAGGTGATATGCTGATCAATGTTTGACCAATTATAGTATAGTAGTTACCTCGCAGCATTGTGGGCGAGAGCGACCACCTTCTGCTTCGGGTCAGTGTTGTCGAATAACCAGTTTACCATTTTTTCCACACAGTTGACACCATCCGCTTCTGTTTTGAAGACGTGTAGCTGAAGTACCTTCGGCATGTGCTACTGTAACCATTAATCAAGCGAAAATATTACCTCTCCATTGCTGCCCATGAGAACAGCCAAATAGCTGTGCATTATTCTCGTGTCTTCGTCTTCCAGAGTTTCGATGTCATAGGTGAACGTGATTGCCGGCAGAGTGTCATTTGAGAGAGGCTGTTCGTCTTCCTCTTCATCATCCCAATCAACTTCTGATTCACTCGGTGTTGGCTCGGAGTTACTGCAGTGTGGCTGTTGACTCGCGGCCTTTTGTCTGGCTGCCTGCCATTTGTCGAATAGACTTTTGCGCAACCTGTCGCCACACATGTCGGTTAGTTTTGGAGCAAACTGCTTGCAGAAGCACCACTCGTGGTCAGTTTTGTCCACCATAGCGCAACAGGTTTGGCAGTACTTTTGGTTGCACGTTCTAGAACAACAACAACAACAAGCTTTAATTTGGTATTGTATGACAAGTTTGGTGAACTTCTCACTTGTGTGTTCCATTGGCAGAGAAGTTATTCTTGTGGGCCATGCAACCACATGTAAGGCATTTCCTGAACTCTCCGCAGCTGTCCTTGTGAGCCTCATAGCAGTCATCACTAAATCAGTGCAGCTTCAGGGATATCTAAGTATGTCATTCTAGAACTTTTAATACCTGCGGAAGTCAACATAGCACTTCAAACAGGTCTGCTTCTTGATAGCAGGACCATAGCCAGAGTTGGAACATTTGATACTTTGGCACAGCTTGCATTGTGCCCTGCAAATAAGCAAGCAATTAAGCTTGATACAGACATGTTGCATGACTAAAATACCCCACTACTCACTCCATGCAGCGGTGAAATGTGGCGTAACCTTCCCCACAAAGCCTGCAAAACTTTTTGCTGCCAGTGAGGCAGTTGGGCTTTGTGACTAGCATGTAGTGGGAGTCGTCATCTGGGGTTGTTCCCTCATCCAGAAGCAAAAAGATGTCTTTGTCGTAACGATCTCGGAAGAACAACCTTCTTCCATGGACATCAAAGACGCTGACGGAGTACTGTTGTAGCTCGGGTATGTCACAAAGCTTGTCCAAGTCAGCAAGTCCCAGAGGCCCTTTTGGGACCCCCGCCTGTTCATAGTAGTGTTCTGCATTCTGGCGCACTTCGGCAAATCTACGGAGCAGCCTATGTACTGCAGCTGCTCCCTGATCAATCCTCACTTTCCCAATGTACAAGCAGGCTCCCAGACATAATCCATGATCAGTCATGCCTAAAGTGAATGAATATGATACAAAGCTGATTATGATGCATAAATGTACAATTGTAAACCTTTGAGAGGAGAATTGATGACTGATCTCTTGAACTTGAAGTACTGTCTTCTGTCCATGTCCTTTCTGTGGGTGAACTTTTTTGGAGGACTGCCAGCACCTCCCCTTGGCTGACCAACCAAAAGCACTTCAAGCTGGATAGTATCCTGCATTCCAACCTCAATATTGGACTGAAAAGACTTGGACAAAATCTCCATCAAATGTCTGGCGCCCAATTGAGAGACTGGGACGAATGGTATTGAAATGGCCCCACCTGAATCAAAAACTTGATACATTATGGTCACAGTACCATAATTCTAATAGTCCATCATTATTTGGGCAGTTAGGTACTCGAGATTGACAGTGTTAAAAGCGGTCGGAACGGTAGGTAAGGGGATAACATACTCAGCAGGTTCGGATGGTTGAACGAGGCCTGCATCCATTCCGTTCCGGTGGGAGCCAGAAGCTTGATTCGTTCCATCAGACGCTCGAACCCTTGCAGCAAACTTAGATCGATCTCGTCCAGTGGCATCCAATCGTAGTTGTAAAATGTTAGCTCGAATTTCAGGTGTCTCACTCTAAAGACGTCAATTTTGAAGTCTACCAGGGGAAAATCAGTCTCCCTCACTCCTACCTGAAGCTCTCATTGTAGCGGTGGTGGGTTAGCCGGGCTCTAAGGATGTTGAGCGCATCGTCGGTGTCATCTTCGGCCGAGAGGCGCGTCTGACTCGACGCCCTTCGTTCACGCTGGCTGGGCCCTGGAGCATTTTCCCCGTCGCGTACTTCGCTTTCACTCGCCCTTCTCTTTCTTCCCGCCATGTCGTCGCAGTGGAAGAGTAACGCCCAATGCTACGAGCGATCGTATTATGTAGGGATGCAGACGGGGCAAAACGAGAGTTTTGGGTCTCAGAACGATTGATAGTTAGGTGCAATCCGGGATTCACTGAAGCACGTGAGTCGAAAACAAGGCGCAGCGGCTGTTGTAGGTCGGCGACTCTGCCCGGGGTCGCTAAACTCGCTATGGAAGACTTTGCAAGAGGTGCGAACGTCCTCGTGTCGCGCCAAAAGCACGTGAGACTAAAACGAGACACTACAAAACTGCGCAACGGCCGTTCTACGACGCGACGCTGCTCGCGGCAAGTGAACTATATGCACCTAAACTTTGTAATGGGTGCGAACGCCCTCGCGACGCGCAGCGCAAATTTACGCATAGACGCGCGCGCCCTGTTTACCTCGCCGTATGTTAACCCTTGCGTGACTGCACAACAATTAACCTTTATGACCAGAAATACCGTAACCGCGTACGCATGTACGTCTTACGCGTCTTGCCACGATGATACCATTTCCGAAAAGTATATAAGTAGCTCTGGGCAGTGCAAATCAAACTTACATTTCTTTTCAAGTCAGTTACCCCACTTGGAAGAACTACAATGACTGATTGTGTGACTCAATGGCCTCCAAAGGGTGCTATCAACCCTGGTGAAGAAGGCATGGACTCTGAGCCAGCTGGATATTTTAGAGTGTTCAACAGTACACGTATGTATATATTTAATTAATTAGAACGCATTTAGGCATTATAGCCGTATTATTTTCCTGTGCGTTCTATTTATTTATTTAATCAAAATAGATTTGGTTATTCTGTTTATTCCTATTAATTCCTGTATATTCTAGTTATTCATCTATGTTTAATTAAATCATTGTTTACTTATTTAATTTAATTTAATTTAATTATTTGTTAATTAGTATCATGCAATTTACTTATATTGTTTTAGTTTAATTTAGTATTATTCTACCTATTAAAAAAATTATTTATTTTACTCATTGTAATTTGATTAATCATTTATTTATCAATTAATATATATGCATTCTGACTGAATAATTTGTATGTAGGTACGTATGTAACTAATTAATTTAGCTTTCGCCAAGTACTGGAACGGCGTCAAGGGACGAAATCCTTATGCAAATCCGCCGCCTGTAGTCGCGCCGAACTCCTACTACCTTCCTGGTGCGGCACAGTACTGTAAGCCGCGAGATTCAAACTTCAGCTTGGTTAAGTTTAGGACAGTCATCGGGACAGGCGGGTCGCTTTGTGACCTTTAGTATGAAGTACCCCGACAATAAAGATAGAAACGGCGACGATTTCCTGCCGCCGTATCCAATTCTGCATATGGGGAACTTCTACTACGTCAAGAACAGCCAGAAAACGGGCATCGTCGTGAACGAACTGGGACAAGGTCAACAGCTTTATTACAGATTTTATTAGAATTTAATTGCTGAACTATTTGGATTTAGGGGTCGTAAAAGAAATGGCTACTGGCAGCATGACGCTCACCACCGACGAGGTGACCTTGCTGTACCGTATCTGCGCCGAATTTCTCAAGAAACACGGGCAGAACGTGAAGAACATTGAGAAGATCGACCTGACCCCATTTATGACCTAAGGGTACACGCACAAGTTACTAAGCTCTCTATGAGCTATTAGTACTGTGATAGCTAGCGCGGCATACAAGCGCTGTAGATAGTTGGCTCCCGTTGCTCTTTGTGCCGATGAACTTTTTGAAAAACTAATTATGGAACGTAAGTTCTGTTACATTTACACACCACAAGTGAAACAACGTTTGGCCAAAACTAAGACGAAGACATATCGGAGTACAGTAATCACAGAAGTTCAATCTCTCGTCTCGCAGAAGCTAGTCGTCTCCTGTGCCCTCTGGCGATTTCAGTGACCGCTCTTCTACCACCCAGCAGACTGAGAACGCTAAGCATCATGAGAAGAGCAGCGTAAGCAACAAGCGATTCCGCAGTTTGTCTGCTGTTCGCATGGTGCTCTCCGTTACCTAAAGACGAACGTGTTCCATTCGTTAAGACAGACAGCATATAACGAGTTATTGACAGGTTACTACCACTGCTGTTTGCTCCAAATGGCAACGTAGTAGACTGCAAATGCTGCCGCTGGTAAGTAGTAGCAGACAAGTTGTTGTTTGAGACAGCCAATAAATCAGAAGTGAGACGGCTCGGCTCCACGTTGAAATCGGCTGTGCTTACGTTGGTTTCCCAGGTAGAATTTTCTTTAGCGACTAGGCTAGTAGAAATCTGTCCAACAGGGGAGGAAAGGTGTGGTATCGTTGCTGCCCATATCAGCGTAAACACGGTTTTGTCAAATTGCCCTCTTACTTTTGCCATATTTCTGTGAATTCTGGATATTCAATAATAATATATAGCGTATTGACTCTTAATCTGACCGATGTTGTCGCAAGCATCGCTTAAATTGTCCTCCAGAACTTCCAAGAGGATTGCCTGTCTGTGAAGCGAAACATCTTTTCAAACGCTGCAAATACAGTAGCTGTTTCGCGTCTCCATTCCGTCGTCTCTCAGGCAGTTCAACACGTGACGAACTCGTTCTTGCCCAGTGTACTCATGGTCAAGGTTAGTGAGTGCATGCGTGCGCTCGTGCGGCGCAGCGGGAACGGGCGCAACTTTCGGCGTCAAACAGCACTAAACGAACGGCAATCAATCGGGTGGCGGAAATTTTGTTGGCCTGCCTACCAACATCAATGCTTCCACAGGGTGGCGGAAATTATCTTGACCTACCAACCTGGTGCTACCAACGTCAATGCTTCCACAGGGTGGCGGAAATTATCTTGACCTACCAACCTGGTGCTACCAACGTCAATGCTTCCACAGGGTGGCGGAAATTATCTTGACCTACCAACCTGGTGCTACCAACGTCAATGCTTCCACAGGGTGGCGGAAATTATCTTGACCTACCAACCTGGTGCTACCAATGTCAATGCTTCCACTGGGTGGCGGAAATTATCTTGACCTACCAACCTGGTGCTACCAACGTCAATGCTTCCACAGGGTGGCGGAAATTATCTTGACCTACCAACCTGATGCTACCAATGTCAATGCTTCCACAGGGTGGCGGAAATTATCTTGTCCTACCAACCTGGTGCTACCAACGTCAATGCTTCCACAGGGTGGCGGAAATTATCTTGTCCTACCAACCTGGTGCTACCAACGTCAATGCTTCCACAGGGTGGCGGAAATTATCTTGTCCTACCAACCTGGTGCTACCAACGTCAATGCTTCCACAGGGTGGCGGAAATTATCTTGTCCTACCAACCTGGTGCTACCAATGTCAATGCTTCCACAGGGTGGCGGAAATTTCTTGACCTCAACCTGGTGCTACCAACGTCAATGCTTCCACAAGGTGGCGGGAAATTATCTTGGCCTACCAACCTGGTGCTACCAACGTCAATGCTTCCACAGGGTGGCAGAAAGGTTATCTTGTCCTACCAACCTGGTGCTACCAACGTCAATGCTTCCACAGGGTGGCGGAAATTATCTTGTCCTACCAACCTGGTGCTACCAACGTCAATGCTTCCACAGGGTGGCGGAAATTATCTTGTCCTACCAACCTGGTGCTACCAACGTCAATGCTTCCACAAGGTGGCGGATTTGTTTTTTTGTCCTACCAACCTGGTGCTACCAACGTCAATGCTTCCACAGGGTGGCGGAAATTATCTTGTCCTACCAACCTGGTGCTACCAACGTCAATGCTTCCACAGGGTGGCGGAAATTATCTTGTCCTACCAACCTGGTGCTACCAACGTCAATGCTTCCACAGGGTGGCGGAAATTATCTTGGCCTACCAACCTGGTGCTACCAACGTCAATGCTTCCACAGGGTGGCGGAAATTATCTTGTCCTACCAACCTGGTGCTACCAACGTCAATGCTTCCACAGGGTGGCGGAAATTATCTTGTCCTACCAACCTGGTGCTACCAACGTCAATGCTTCCACAGGGTGGCGGAAATTATCTTGTCCTACCAACCTGGTGCTACCAACGTCAATGCTTCCACAGGGTGGCGGAAATTATCTTGGCCTACCAACCTGGTGCTACCAACGTCAATGCTTCCACAGGGTGGCGGAAATTATCTTGTCCTACCAACCTGGTGCTACCAACGTCAATGCTTCCACAGGGTGGCGGAAATTATCTTGGCCTACCAACCTGGTGCTACCAACGTCAATGCTTCCACAGGGTGGCGGAAATTATCTTGGCCTACCAACCTGGTGCTACCAACGTCAATGCTTCCACAGGGTGGCGGAAATTATCTTGTCCTACCAACCTGGTGCTACCAACGTCAATGCTTCCACAGGGTGGCGGAAATTATCTTGTCCTACCAACCTGGTGCTACCAACGTCAATGCTTCCACAGGGTGGCGGAAATTATCTTGGCCTACCAACCTGGTGCTACCAACGTCAATGCTTCCACAGGGTGGCGGAAATTATCTTGGCCTACCAACCTGGTGCTACCAACGTCAATGCTTCCACAGGGTGGCGGAAATTATCTTGGCCTACCAACCTGGTGCTACCAACGTCAATGCTTCCACAGGGTGGCGGAAATTATCTTGGCCTACCAACCTGGTGCTACCAACGTCAATGCTTCCACAGGGTGGCGGAAATTATCTTGGCCTACCAACCTGGTGCTACCAACGTCAATGCTTCCACAGGGTGGCGGAAATTATCTTGGCCTACCAACCTGGTGCTACCAACGTCAATGCTTCCACAGGGTGGCGGAAATTATCTTGGCCTACCAACCTGGTGCTACCAACGTCAATGCTTCCACAGGGTGGCGGAAATTATCTTGGCCTACCAACCTGGTGCTACCAACGTCAATGCTTCCACAGGGTGGCGGAAATTATCTTGGCCTACCAACCTGGTGCTACCAACGTCAATGCTTCCACAGGGTGGCGGAAATTATCTTGTCCTACCAACCTGGTGCTACCAACGTCAATGCTTCCACAGGGTGGCGGAAATTATCTTGGCCTACCAACCTGGTGCTACCAACGTCAATGCTTCCACAGGGTGGCGGAAATTATCTTGGCCTACCAACCTGGTGCTACCAACGTCAATGCTTCCACAGGGTGGCGGAAATTATCTTGTCCTACCAACCTGGTGCTACCAACGTCAATGCTTCCACAGGGTGGCGGAAATTATCTTGGCCTACCAACCTGGTGCTACCAACGTCAATGCTTCCACAGGGTGGCGGAAATTATCTTGGCCTACCAACCTGGTGCTACCAACGTCAATGCTTCCACAGGGTGGCGGAAATTATTTGGCTTGGTGCTCAACGTCAATGCTTCCACAGGGTGGGAAAGTTTTTGCCTACCAACCTGGTGCTACCAACGTCAATGCTTCCACAGGGTGGCGGAAATTATCTTGGCCTACCAACCTGGTGCTACCAACGTCAATGCTTCCACAGGGTGGCGGAAATTATCTTGGTCCTACCAACCTGGTGCTACCAACGTCAATGCTTCCACAGGGTGGCGGAAATTATCTTGTCCTACCAACCTGGTGCTACCAACGTCAATGCTTCCACAGGGTGGCGGAAATTATCTTGGCCTACCAACCTGGTGCTACCAACGTCAATGCTTCCACAGGGTGGCGGAAATTATCTTGGCCTACCAACCTGGTGCTACCAACGTCAATGCTTCCACAGGGTGGCGGAAATTATCTTGTCCTACCAACCTGGTGCTACCAACGTCAATGCTTCCACAGGGTGGCGGAAATTATCTTGTCCTACCAACCTGGTGCTACCAACGTCAATGCTTCCACAGGGTGGCGGAAATTATCTTGGCCTACCAACCTGGTGCTACCAACGTCAATGCTTCCACAGGGTGGCGGAAATTATCTTGTCCTACCAACCTGGTGCTACCAACGTCAATGCTTCCACAGGGTGGCGGAAATTATCTTGGCCTACCAACCTGGTGCTACCAACGTCAATGCTTCCACAGGGTGGCGGAAATTATCTTGGCCTACCAACCTGGTGCTACCAACTGGTTTGGGCTGGTAAAGATGGAAATGATGGGAAATTATGGCTTGGGTTGGCTCCAAAATATGGCTTGGGTTTTTCGAAATTTTTCGTTGTCTCATAGCTCTGGTGGTGGGTGGGTGGCCTGTGCCCTCACTCACTGCTCCAGCTCTGAGTTGGCCCAGCAAAGCCCTTCCAGAGGAGGAGAGAGGTGAGTATAGAATTCAAATTTGCGCGCGTCTTTAGGCTTTGAGAGAGAGATGTTGAGATGAGAGAGAAATTCAAAAATTGCGCCAAAAATTGCGCGCGTCTTTCGAGAGAACTGCCCCAAATATACCTGCCCAAAAATCTGCTGTGTAAAAAAGTTTGCTGCCCAAAATCTGCTCCCCAAATATGCCCCAAAGAGCGAGAAATCTCCCAAAATTTTGGCCCAAAAATGTCCCAAAGAGCAGGGTGATTATGTCCCAAAAATTCTCCTAAGAACACCAATAGTTGTATCGACTTTGAGTGAGAGGGCACATGTCCCAAATGGATGTCCCAAAAGGACCAAAATGTCCCAAAAAGGCCGACGCCCGAAATGTCCCAAAAAGGACCGAAATGTCCCAATTCGGAACCGACCAATGAGGGAGCGATGTCCCAAAACCGACCAATCAGCGCCGATGTCCCAATCCCCTTGCCATTACTACTTGGAGGATAAGGAAGTAACGCCCCCTGTAGCTTGTTAGAGAGTTGCGGAATATCAATCTACCTAAGGGCCCACCGCAGATATTCGGGCAATTTGTTTTCACCGGTGAGCCACCGGTAGTCCTCGTCCTCAAGAGCGTAGACGAAATCCGCGGTTGGAGGCGACTTGAGAACTTGGAGAGTGACGTTAGTTCCATGAAATTTGTAAATTTCCCCAGCAGGCAGCAGCTGTCCATTGGTCGCGCGGAGGGTCGACAACACACGTGTAAGCGTCAACCGGCTTGGGGGGGGGGGGGGGGGGGGGGTGTGGGGAGAGGGAGGGGGTATATCATTCAGTGGAAAGGGAGGGGGGGGGGGGGGTGGGTGGGCTTCCTTCTTCAATTCAAATCGACTTGCCAAAGCAACAGGACTTTCGCTTTTCGAAATACTCTGTTTGTAAATCTCAAAAGAGCAAATGAACGAAGCGCTCGAAAGGAGCGGGCGTGTAATATTGAAAGCGCGCCAAAAATCGGCGGGGGCCGCTCAAACTGTGCGCAGATTGGTCCAATGATTGGAGACGTACTGCGGATTGGTCGTTCTTGAGCGCGCCAAATCCTTCGTTTGAATTGTCGTCGGTTACCGTATCCAGTTTGAAATCTAACCAGAGTTTTTCGCGCGGTGAAGAGAAGAGTGAAGACGAGCGACGAATTTCGGTAGTTCTATCATCGAATTTGAAAACGTGACATACTTTTGCCACCAATCGGCTGACTTGCGTTGTATAGTGGGTCTGACCACTGCATTCTTTCGTTGCTATAGCACTCCAGCTCAATACTAGGAGTGGCGTCTAACGCTGAGCCGTACGCGTTATGTACCTAGAAAGTAGGTGTGGTGTGTGCGGCGCGCGCAAAGACAGCGCCCGACGTTTGACACCTTTCCACGCGAGCTCTTTGGTGCAAATTGAGCTCTGTGCAGTCACTCAGAACGTGTCACACCAAATTTGGAAAGAAATTTGATGTGTTCACGCTTTCAAACGCCCCCTTCCTCCATAGCCCTCGGCTGTGTCTAACGAAGTAAGCTTGTGTGAAAGGGCTTCTATGGACTCCCTCGCTGTGACTGTGAGTGCGTGCGTTCTCCCGTGGCTAGCCGTATAGTAGATGTGTGGATGTTGGTCGGGCGGATGAAGTGCGCAACAGCCCAGCCTTGTGTCCGCTTGTTTGAATATGGCTTTATGGGGTGAGGGGGGGGGGGGAGGGGGAGGTGGGTGGGTGGGATAAATTAACTCTTTGCCAACTACTTACTTTGAGCGATTGATATACAATTCTTGTTTCGAATAGGTCGCTGCGGAGAGAAAATAGGTCATAAAATTGCCCTCATGGAGGCCAGAACATGCGTGTTGATTCGACATTAATCGTAGGGAGGGGCCTTTTCAACAGATATGCTTGGTTGTGTTGTGTTGTGAGTAGCTGACACGGTAAACCAAGTCGCCCCTGGCAATTGGTGGTTTGATTTGGCTTTGGCTACCTTTTGGAACGCTTGCCGCAAGCTAAATTCTGCCAAATTACGAGGCTCAATATCGTTGCATAGCTGCCATTCCATCCTTATAGCACACCTCTCCATCCCTCCACCCCTCTCCATTCTAGTAACCCTAGCCCAGTATATACGGCCGTGCTATTACGCAAGCAACGCATTAAGGCTAAGGGTTATGGGGCCGCCGGCGCCTAGTCGGTCTCGCGGCCTGGCTTTTCCCTCGCGCATGCGATGCTACAGTAGGATTCGAATAGATTTGACATCTGGAAACAAGAAATGTGTGACATGGTGTGATGTACGTGCGTGGATGTACGCACATGAGCGTTTATATAATAGAACAATAGAATAGAAAACATAAGTAGTAGTAGTAGCCGTAGATTCGAATGATGTAAAGGGTTTGAGACGCGATTGTTTGAATTTCGCACAATTCGAAATATTTCGCAAGCAAGTGTCTCACTTGTCGATTGTCAATGTGCTACAAAGTTGGTACCTAGAAGCTGTCACATGCGTTGCGCGCCGTCAACAGTCGCTCATCTCAATAAACGTTCTCTTCCCTCCCATTCGTTTTGTTTTACTCATTCTCTATTCGCAAAACCACTCAAATTTCGCACAATTTGAGGCCATTTTATTCGAGAAGCTTACTGTACCATGCCTCTGTTGTGCGGCTCCGCCCGCAGCAGTCGGCAAGTGAGGCCGAATGGGCGTCAGTCTGCCGCCAGCGAAGTAATTGCGTCGAGAGGGAGCGTGGAGCGTACGGAAAATAGAACAGGCAACATGAGGAGATCCAAAACCCTGCCTGGAGATATGGGCGCCGGTAAGGAGAAATTTGTTTGCTTGTAAAAGTTAGACGAAGGTACACTACATTAAAAAATCGTTTCCCTGTGACGTTGCGGAATGTGCAAACCAGGGGTGACCATAGAAACTGATTTAGTTTCAGTTTCAGTTTCAGTATCAGTACCAGTTTTCATTTTAGTTTCAGTTTCAGTAAATTAATTTCTTGAGTTTCAGTTTCAGTTACTGAAACTGAGTTTCAGTAATAAATACGCTGCTCTCGGCTGCAAAGCATACGTGCAATCTTGCATGGATGCGTTGCTGCGTTGCTGATTACCATAAATAAGGTGCATGTCAAGTTTGTTGTCATTGTGAATCAAGCAAAGCGTCAAATTAACATAAGATGAGCCAAACATACGCCTCAAAATATTGAAACTGAAATTGAAACTAGTTTCAGTACTGCGTATTGAAACTAGTTTCAGTACTGCACTAATACTGATTGCTTCTGTGGAGTTTCAGTTTCAGTTTCAGTTTCAGTATATTTATAGAAACTGAAGCTGAAACTAGTTTCAGTTTCTATGGTCACCCCTGGTGCAAACCTGCAGAACGATAGCAAAACATGTTTCCGATTGTCATACAAAAGTGTAGGTTAATGGAGTCTGAGTCTGAGTTACTACAAAGATGGAATTGTTGGCATTCAGTGCCCGCAACGCCATTGTTTGGGCTGCTTGTGTTTGTTGAGGTTGAGGAGCTGCGGAATGATACAGAAATTAATGACCTTTTGGACTGGATCTAACAAAATCAAGTATAACGCATCCGGTGACAAGCCATAAGTGTTGTACAGTTCTAAATTTCTGGACTTCAACAATTCTGAACTTCAACAGTTCTAAATTTTTGGCTCACGAAGTTGTGTTCAGTTTTCAGAATTTTATTCCAGCTAAAATTATAATTTCATTTTAACATACCTAATACAACCAATTTAGCATAGACAGGCAGAGTCAGTTCAACTATACTAATAAGCTTAGTTTCCGAAAATAAATCTATATGGTGCCTAGTCGATCCTATGAGCCTACCTAGCCCAAATTTCAGATCCCGCCGTCGAGCGCCAATCCAAGACCCCGCAAGTCAAACCTCAGTACGGCTTCCTTCGGGACAAAGTCATCCAATTGACGCCCTCCAACTATCAGTGCAAGTTGTTTTGCGGCGGCCAAAAGTGCAAATACTGCACACCCGGAGCTTGGCCGCCAGAAGAGCAGGCAATTCAGGGCATTTATTCCTCGTGGTGAGTGATAAATCGAGTGTGGTTACGGTATCCTTGAATAAGAGCCTCTCTCGAATAAGCGCCTCATGAGTGTGAAGTTTGATAATCGTTGGCCGAATTCGGCACTAAATTTACGTATGTAGTATGTACCGTACCTACAATGTACATAGAGGGTTGACAGTTTTGGCTGAATGTGGTGGTATACAGTCTTGCGCTCAAAATTGGGCAATTTTGACACTCTTTACTACTCTTGAGGAGGCCCTCCCCCCCCCCCCCCCTGAGGGGCGGCCCCTCCCCCCCCCCCTTTCCCCCATTGCGTTTATTGATAATTACGCCCCAACTTCCCTCAGGGCAATATTCATCCTCTATTTGTAGGGTGACGGAAAATCTACTAGCCATGGCTCGACCTACAGACATGGCCGTTCATACGAGAAACGTGGTGCAGCAATTCCAGAAGTGAATAGCCTCAAATTGAAAGCAGAACGTGACACTTTGCCGGCAAACTTTATTCCAGGCTGGGGATTGCCAGCTTAGTGAATCTGCAACATTGCAACGAGCATAGACACTGCGGGCCGGCGCTACAGCCGGGTGGATTTTCCTATAATCCCGACGACTTTATGATCAAAGGAAGTTAGTCGAAGTGACAGAGTGGTGTAAAATTGAAGAATACTTAGAATGGAATGCAAGATAAAGAACAGAAACGCATATTATGTGCAGCTGTCTCAAACGCCGAGCATTGAATAAAGCAGAATAGCGAAGAGCCATGTACCACCAAAGTAAAAGAGAGTATTGTAGATTCCCACTAGAGCACTAAAACTAACCAAAAATTGACTTCGCAGTCTACCACTACAACTTTGGCTGGCCGGATTTCGGCGTGTCAACTCTACCGAGCATGCTTGATATGGTGAAGGTGCTTAGTTTCTCACTAACTCAGGGTGAGACTTTGTAAATCAAATTTCCAAAAAAATTTGCGCATTTCCAAAAATTACTGAACTATAGGCAAAACGGCGGTTCACTGCCACGCGGGGCTAGGCCGCACGGGAGTTCTGATCAGTTGCTTCTTGATTTGGGATCAGAATTTGACAGCAGACGTGGCGATTCAAACGGTTCGGACAAGGCGGTAAAAGAGCTGCATATAGACGTTTTAATGACGTTCTTGCCTAACCTTTTCCAAAATTACACATTTTAGACCAAATTCCGTGCAGTGCATGGATCAGATTACGTTGGTGCACCAATTTTACGACTATTTAGTGCCATTGAGAAAGGTTTTCAACCCGGAAGCAACGTTCGATCAGTATCTCATCAATCAGCAGGATATCCTGCATGGACTAGAGGCTAGAGTTCTGAAGAACATTCCAAAGGTAGTGGAATTTTGTCGTCGTCGTCGTCGTCGTCGTCGTCGTCGTCGTCGTCGTCGTCGTCGTCGTCGTCGTCGTCGTCGTCGTCGTCGTCGTCGTCGTCGTCGTCGTCGTCGTCGTCGTCGTCGTCGTCGTCGTCGTCGTCGTCGTCGTCGTCGTCGTCGTCGTCGTCGTCGTCGTCGTCGTCGTCGTCGTCGTCGTCGTCGTCGTCGTCGTCGTCGTCGTCGTCAGATAACAACCTCTTAGGTTGTTTACGTCATATGCGAGCGCTTGCTGGAGCTCGCTTCATTTAACCCACCCGGACAATTGGTGCAGAAGCTCGAGCAAATGAAGTGTGGTGACGAAATTTTCTACGAGAAAATTTTGACGCGAAACTCCTCCAAGCCCGGTTACGGTGTGTCGATTTTCAAGATTGCAACTTCATAAAATTTGAACGAATTGTTGCCTATTGTAGGCACGCTGCGTCAAATTCGGGATCTTAGCGAGAAGGATATTTGTGATTCCAAAACAGAACCGGCAAAAGACCAATCTTTGCCTCCAGTAGACCCAAAACCCGACAAAAAGCAATGGCCAAACGCATCAGATTTCTGGCCCGAAATACTGAAAGGAGCCTTGTTACGACATCCCAAATCGAGCGTGATCGCGGTGGCGGAAGACCTTACGGTATGGCGGGCTGTTTTAAAATTCAACAGTATAGTTGTACAGGGTGGGTAAAAAAAAGTGAGACCCCTAACTTTGCGGCTGCCGTTCTCAAGCTTGACTCAATGTATCAAGCGCAAATTTTGGCACAACATACTACATGGTGTTTTTGATCAACTGTCAAAATTTCGGACCATTTGATCCATCCTAAGGAAAATGGCGTCACTTTGCGCAAGGTCATGTCGAAAATCGGGTGCAACGACTTTTCAATGGAGGACGTCGAGAAGGACGAGGCCCTCGTCGATGGTCGTTCTCCTCGACGTCCTCCATTGAAAAGTCGTTGCACCCGATTTTCGACATGACCTTGCGCAAAGTGGCGTCATTTTCCACTCGTTGCATCAAATGACCTCAAATTTTTGTTGTTGATCGAAAACACCATGTAGTATGTTGTGCCAAAATTTGCGCTTGATACATTGAGCCAAGCTTGAGAACGGCGGCCGCAAAGTTAGGGGTCTCACTTTTTTTGACCCACCCTGTACATTACAATTGACAGTAGTGAAGTGAATGGCGTGAATAATGAAGTAGAATCTAGAGTTCGAGTTTCAACTGTTGATTTTGTCAATTCGCGCTTGCTTCGAAACGAGAAGAACGCGGTTAGTTGCAAGTGTGTAATTGCAAGAATCCAAAGTTGAAAACGGAACTTGTAGCTAGTATTCGTTGAAATTTAAATATTTTCATAATGCGGTAACACTCTAAGCTCGGGTTTAATTTGAGTACAAATTGCGTTCAAGGTCGAAAGTTAATATTAATGTTCAGACTTCACTACTACATATTCCCAACGGGTGGGACGATTTATTGGCTGAGCAAGACCCGGCAGTCCTAGTGACAGTCTTAGGCGACTGGTTCCGTTGTTTGAAGGTGAGTGCGTGCGTTCTGGTTGTAGTGTGTTCGTGGAATATTTCGCGTCAGAATTTCAGAGCGCCCCCGTGTTGCTGAATCAAATTCTGCCCACAGCTGAATCCGGAGAGTCTAGCGACCGAAAGGCGAAACTACAATCGGTACAACGGAGTTCAATGATGCGAAATTGAATTAATAAATTAAACTAAACTAAATTAAATTAGATTAAATAAATTAAATTAAATTAAATAAAATTAAATTAGATTAAACACAAATTAAAAACAAATTAAAGCCAATTAAATTAAATTAAATTAAATATAATCTAAATGTAAATTAAACATAAATCAAATTAACTTAAATTAAATTAATTAAATTAGAAAGAACTAAATAAAACTACACTGAACTAAAAATTAAATTAAGTCAAATCAAATTGAATTACAGTGAATAACAATTAACTAAGATCAAATTAAATAACTAGAATTAATTAAATCAAAATAAAATAGGTAAATAACTTTAAAGTAAAATAAACTAAGCTATGTTAACAAGTTTAAATCAGGCCAATTTGAATGTAATTTTATTAAAGTCACTTCAACTAACAAAATTTAATGAAATGACATAAAATATACAAATGAAGCAAATAGGCGAAGAAATATGAAGCACCTTATTTTCCAACCAACTATTCAGCACCAAAAGTGGACCATCTTATACCTCTGCGGTGCGCTGGGGCGTTTGTGTCAAGGCGAGTCGAGTCTGAAACGCGACACTGCGACACTTCTCTGCGATTGGCTGACTTGGTCCCGAGACGAAAAGGCGGAATTGTATTTTTTATCCTGTTTGGAAACTGTAGTGGAAGCTAACCCTTTGGCGGCGCCTTGAGTGCGTGCGTGCGTGCGTGCGTGCGTGCGTGCGTGCGTGCGTGCGTGCGTGCGTGCGTGCGTGCGTGCGTGCGTGCGTGCGTGCGTGCGTGCGTGCGTGCGTGCGTGCGTGCGTGCGTGCGTGCGTGCGTGCGTGCGTGCGTGCGTGCGTGCGTGCGTGCGTGCGTGCGTGCGTGCGTGCGTGCGTGCGTGCGTGCGTGCGTGCGTGCGTGCGTGCGTGCGTGCGTGCGTGCGTGCGTGCGTGCGTGCGTGCGTGCGTCGAAAATTGACAAGCTCTCCAAGTGACCAATCATAATTCTCGCCGGCCGGCGTTGTTCGAAAACACTGTAAGGTAATTTCCCTACGAAAGGACTTTTCAGCCCGCGCGTACTTACTCGAGCTTACAAGCGGTGAACTTTCGCTCCCCGTGTGGTTTTATCTCCCTCTCCTAAGTGTTGTGATCTGCGTAATCTCAGACAATCTCAAACATTTCGACTGGGCCAGGCATTTGTGATATCAGACGAACTGCGTTGTCGATCGTGTTGACAAATCGTGCTCTGTCCATGCGGTTACTGTACTTCTATCTCGCGAAGATATGTTGTACTGTACTAAAGTACTGTAAGGCTCACAGCTCCCGCTGTGAACAGCGCTGTGCGCCGAAAAGAGATTTTCAAAGTTCGTTTTATTTCGCGCGTCTGCACGTCAAACTGTATCAGCTTGATTCTCTGTGAATACTGCAGTTTTCGTCGCCGTCGCGTTACGGTAACTATTGTACTATTGCTATTGCCGTTACATGGTAGGTAGTGCTTTACTATCTAACCTCTTACCATCTCCCCTTTTCCTCTCTTCCATTCGTGTTTCGTCTTCTTGCTTTTCCAGAAAGAGACTTTTGAAAAAATGTCGACCACCTCACTGCGCAGGTAATTGGGTTTGATGTCAAGTTCTGCAACGTCCACTCAAATCCAATTAAAACCTACGCAACGACGGGTCGGCAAAGCTGTTCTTTTGTCACTCTGTTCTACACAATGTTCTCTTACTCTTTCGACCACACTGAGTGTCCGTTACATAAACGCTGTCAACTAAGCGCCGTTACAAGAGTACAAGAGTGAATAAATTCGGCGCTAGCGCAGCGCTGAATTTTCATAGAACTAGACTAGAAAGCAAGCACCGTCTAGCACTACTCAATGGATTCCGAGCGTGCAGTGTCAATTCTGGGATCTTTTTCACCCCCAAGTCTAGTCAATAGAATGCCTCGCGCTATACTGTATCCACACAGCGTGAGTCACACAACTTGGCCATACAAGGCGTGTAAAAGCGCGTAGGTACTTATTTGCTCAGCGAGACACATTGGTACTGAGAACTTAAAATGGTAAAAGTGAGGGAACACGTAACAAATCGTACAGAAATTCTAGTCCTTTGAAGAAGCCAGTGATTGGAATTTCAAACACTACAAAATGGGATTGGCGTGATGCGTATTTTCAAATTGTGGCGAGCTCAAACCGGGACTATATCGTCGGAATTAATGGACGCACTATACAGTACCCAAACGAAATCGCATTGCATCGCAACACTTGACGCCATCACTGCTGACCGCAAAAGTCACAAGATTTGGCGCACTGTTTCCGGAAGAAGCTTTTCACCGGCGAATTACGAAACTTTGTGTCGCGACACATGCGCTTCCAAGAAGGCAAACGGCAGGCCAACAGATTGTCCTGGCAGCTTGAAGAAACTGAAAGCATAGCATATCAATAGTGCCATATTTGTCTCGCTAGTTACACTGCCATCTTACGGGTTGGGCATTGGTAGAGTTTGTTGATCTCCTCAATGTCTGTGGCGCTCAATTTGTTGGCTCCGCCCAGCTTGTCTCCACTCCTGGACCGCATCGTAGCCTCACCGTTGTGGGAGAACGCCGTAGGACCATACTGCATGATGCTGCTGATGTCGTAGCTGGAAACGGAACGGTGTTTGTTGTATGGGATGCCATACCAAGCCACGCCACGCCACGCCACGCCACGCCACGCCACGCCACGCCACACCACGCCACACCACGCCACGCCACAATACGGCACGTCACGCCTCGCCAAGTGACGACACGTCACAATACGCCACGCAACGCCACGTCACGCCACGCCACAATACGCCGCGCCACGCCACGCCGTGCCACGCCACTCCACGCCATCTAACGACACTCCACGCCACCTCACGACACTCCACGCCATCTCACGCCACTCCACGCCATTCCACGCCACTCCACGCCATTCCACGCCACTCCACGCCATTCCACGCCACTCCACGCCATTCCACGCCACTCCACGCCATTTCACGCCACGCCACGCCATTCCACGACACTCCACGCCATTCCACGCCACTCCACGCCATTCCACGCCACTCCACGCCATTCCACGCCACTCCACGCCATTCCACGCCACTCCACGCCACTCCACGACACTCCACGCCATTCCACGCCACTCCACGCCATTCCACGCCACTCCACGCCATTCCACGCCACTCCACGCCATTCCACGACACTCCACGCCATTCCACGCCACTCCACGCCAGTCCACGCCACTCCACGCCATTCCACGCCACTCCACGCCATTCCACGCCACTCCACGCCACTCCACGACACTCCACGCCATTCCACGCGCCTTCCCCTCGATTCCTGTGCAAGCTATGTACGCCATGATAGTGCCCTCCACACTGCACAGTGCACTTTGCATTGGCCAGCCGCTACATTCCCCTTTTGAGTGCCGACTCACGTGGTATTCAGGTGAGTAATGATGTCCAGCCCGTATTTCTTGAAATTCCCCGTCATTTTAGGATTGACATTGTCCCACAATACTTCCACATAGTCGTCTCTGTCATTTCGTGAGTGTTCGTGAAAGAAGCCAATGGCGTGCATTAGCTCGTGTACGATGGTGCCGAATTTCACGCAGCCTGCTGCCAGCGAGACTACCTGAACCGTATTCTAAGACGTATTGTGTATCGTATCGTATCGTATCGTATCGTATCGTATCGTATCGTATCGTATCGTATCGTATCGTACCGTATCGTATCGTATCGTGTCGTATTGTATCGTATCGTATCGTATCGTATCTTATCGTATGGCGTATCATATTACCTACGGCCGCGCACTGCACTATCTTATCGTATCCGCATCGTTTGGAGTATCGCATCTCTTACCGCAGCGCATCGAATGCTACATCATACAGCAGTGTATTGGCGTACGTACAGTCTATCGATTTTGTTCACATTGTGCCGCAGCGCGAATGTATCGCGCGGCTTTCGTACAGATTGATTCCTATCGCGTAGTATCGTGTAGTGCGTATGCATGATGTACACAGGGTGACCAATAGAAACTCATTTTAGTTTCAGTTTCAGTTAAAGTTTTGGTGCTGGCTGAGTTTCAGT
>JASAMZ010000183.1:0-25000 GCA_030248115.1 Linhomoeus sp. GSCO2_2 | reverse complement strand
AATTTTAGAAATTTTAGAGGGGAGGGGGTCTTTTGGGGAAGGCGGGACCGCGGGAGGGGGGTACCTGGGGGGGGGGGGGTACACTTTCGGCGTGGGGGGGGGGTGGGCTTACCCCCCCCCCCCCCCCCCCGGTTACACGTATGGTGTGAACGCATAGTATGCCACAGTAGAGTGTAACAAAGACAAACAAAACTCAAGTAAATTGAGTCAAGGTAATAGCGTTTTAAAACGATCACATTAATATGCCTACGCCTAGTGATTTAAAGTAAGTGGAATAAAATACTACAAAGCAAATTAAGCAATTAATTCTTGTTTGAGCAATAGAGCAAAATTAAAACCTTAGTATATATGTTACAGTGAATACCCGCATCCAGTGAAAACCCGCATATGCGGGTTTTCACTAGATGTGTTAGTGAATACCCGCATATGCGGGTTTTCACTAGCCGTGTTGGTGAATACCCGCATATGCGGGTTTTCACTACAAAGTTTAGTGAAAACCCGTCTAGGAGTGCATGGTGAGTTCTGAACGAGTCCACACCAGATTACTGAATAAGTTCACACTAAATACTGGATCAGTTTACACAAATTACGGAACACACCAAATTACTACACGAGTCGACACCAAAAGGGGATATCGTAGGTCTGAGCAGAATGTGATCGTAGGCTAGGCGGAGATCGTAGGCCTGAGCAGGAGGAGATCGTAGGCTAGGCGGAGATCGTAGGCCTGAGCAGGACGAGATCGTAGGCTAGGCGGAGATCGTGGGCCTGAGCAGGAGGAGATCGTAGGCTAGGCGGAGATCGTAGGCCTGAGCAGGAGGAGATCGTAGGCTAGGCGGAGATCGTAGACCTGAGCAGGAGGAGATCGTAGGCTAGGCGGAGATCGTAGGCCTGAGCAGGAGGAGATCGTAGGCTAGGCGGAGATCGTAGGCCTGAGCAGGAGGAGATCGTAGGCTAGGCGGAGATCGTAGGCCTGAGCAGGAGATCGTAGGCTAGGCGGAGATCGTAGGCCTGAGCATGAGGACATCGTAGGCTAGGCGGAGATCGTAGGCCTGAGCAGGAGGAGATCGTAGGCTAGGCGGAGATCGTAGGCCTGAGCAGGACGAGATCGTAGGCTAGGCGGAGATCGTAGACCTGAGCAGGACGAGATCGTAGGCTAGGCGGAGATCGTGGGCCTGAGCAGGAGGAGATCGTAGGCTAGGCGGAGATCGTAGGCCTGAGCAGGAGGAGATCGTAGGCTAGGCGGAGATCGTAGACCTGAGCAGGAGGAGATCGTAGGCTAGGCGGAGATCGTAGGCCTGAGCAGGAGGAGATCGTAGGCTAGGCGGAGATCGTAGGCCTGAGCAGGAGGAGATCGTAGGCTAGGCGGAGATCGTAGGCCTGAGCAGGAGGAGATCGTAGGCTAGGCGGAGATCGTAGGCCTGAGCAGGACGAGATCGTAGGCTAGGCGGAGATCGTAGGCCTGAGCAGGAGGAGATCGTAGGCTAGGCGGAGATCGTAGACCTGAGCAGGAGGAGATCGTAGGCTAGGTGGAGATCGTAGGCCTGAGCAGGAGGAGATCGTAGGCTAGGCGGAGATCGTAGGCCTGAGCAGGAGGAGATCGTAGGCTAGGCGGAGATCGTAGACCTGAGCAGGAGGAGATCGTAGGCTAGGCGGAGATCGTAGGCCTGAGCAGGAGGAGATCGTAGGCTAGGCGGAGATCGTAGGCCTGAGCAGGAGGAGATCGTAGGCTAGGCGGAGATCGTAGACCTGAGCAGGAGGAGATCGTAGGCTAGGCGGAGATCGTAGGCCTGAGCAGGAGGAGATCGTAGGCTAGGCGGAGATCGTAGGCCTGAGCAGGAGGAGATCGTAGGCTAGGCGGAGATCGTAGGCCTGAGCAGGAGGAGATCGTAGGCTAGGCGGAGATCGTAGACCTGAGCAGGAGGAGATCGTAGGCTAGGCGGAGATCGTAGGCCTGAGCAGGAGGAGATCGTAGGCTAGGCGGAGATCGTAGGCCTGAGCAGGAGGAGATCGTAGGCTAGGCAGAGATCGTAGGCCTGAGCAGGAGGAGATCGTAGGCTAGGCGGAGATCGTAGGCCTGAGCAGGAGGAGATCGTAGCCCCGGATGCGTACCGATTCCGACCTTTGGTCCTCCATATCTCAGGAACCGTACAACCTAGGAAGATGAAATGTTCTACACATTTAATTGCCCTATGGTGGTCTTGGGTGGATCACTTCGATTGGGGCCCTAGCTTGCACCACCAGAGCTCGGCCATCTTGAGCCGAGCCCCAGATGCGTACCGATTCCGACCTTTGGTCCTCCATATCTCAGGAACCGTACAACCTAGGAAGATGAAATGTTCTACATATTTAATCGCCCTATGGTGGTCTTGGGTGGATCACTTCGATTGGGGCCCTAGCTTGCACCACCAGAGCTTGGCCGTCTTGAGCCGAGCCCCAGATGCGTACCGATTCCGACGTTTGGTCCTCCATATCTCAGGAACCGTACAACCTAGGAAGATGAAATGTTCTACACATTTAATCGCCCTATGGTGGTCTTGGGTGGATCACTTCGATTGGGGCCCTAACTTGCACCAGTAGAGCTCGGCTGTCTAGAGCCGAGCCCCGGATGCGTACCGATTCCGACATTTGGTTCTCCATATCTCAGGAATCGTACAACCTAGGATGATGAAATGTTCTACACATTTAATCGCCCTATGGTGGTCTTGGGTGGATCACTTCGATTGGGGCCCTAACTTGTACCACCAGAGCTCGGCCGTCTGGGAGTCGGGACAGCCAAAATTTCGGCCAATTTTTTGATCGGGGCCTACGACCGCATTACTCAACCGACCTCGGTGATTTTTTAACATAAAAAATCCGATTAGTAGGCGGTTCTATCGAGCCATAAAACTCTGCTCTAGCTAGTACCGTTCGCGAGAACGAGGCCGAAAACCTTGCGATCAGATGAAGATTGCTGAATTTTTCGACAGTTTTTGTTTAATATCTCGGGAACCACTCAACCAATCTGGCTGAAATTTTAGCACAATACTTCTTGTTACTATAAACAACTATGGTGAAAATTTCAGCCCGATCGGTTAAGTCTACCTATATGACGTAGTACTAACCTCTAGTCCCCGGGGGCGCACTGGCCCCCGGCCGAACAAATTGGGTTGAGCGCTGACGCGCTCAACCCGATATGCAAATCCGATATGCTAATGTTTGTAACGCGGTCTTTGCCAAGGCGGCCGTTCTGGAAAACACGCTTCGTATTTTTGCATGATTTCTTCTGTGTCCACGACGTTTTCGCAAAGGCATGCGCATTTCTCAATTGACTTTGGGTAATTGCGTTGCCAGTGGCGGTGTCAGCCGGGTACAAGTGGTGCCAATTGGTGGTGCGTGCTGCCATTTTCTCGCGGATGTGACCACCGATCGTCGAACCGAGCTAAGACATAGGGTAATCGGGTGCGCTCTTTCAAATGGTGTTGTTAAAATCTTTCTACGATTTGCCGTTTTGGAGAAATACTCATCATTGATGGTATCACAGCGCCACTTCAATCCCAGTTCTACTGAAATCAACTAGGCTCAGGCTAAGGCTCAGGCTTGTGGTCAGGGGCTTAGGCTCAGGCTTTGGCGCGGGATAGGCTCAGCTTAGGCTTAGTCTAGTCAAGCCTAAGCCTGAGCCTAAACCTGAGCCTAAGTCTGAGCCTAAACCTAAGCCTCAGCCAAACCTGAGCTGAGCCTAAGCCTTAACCTGAGCCTAAGCCTAAGATCACCCCATAGTGCGATTGGCGCCCTAGCATGCACCACTAGAGCTCGGCCGTCTTGAGCCGAGCCCCGGATCCTTACCCGACCGGACTTTTGCCACCTTGTATCTTTTTGCTCAAACGATCTAAGAAGATGCAACTTTATACACTTTTGATCACCCCATAGTGTATTTTGGGGGAGCACTTCGATTGGCGCCCCAGCATGCACCAGCACAGCTTGGCCGTCTTGAGCCGAGCCCCGGATCTGTACCCGACCGGACTTTTGCCGCCTTGTATCTTTTTACTCAAACGTCATAGAAAGATGGAATGTTTTACACTTTTAATCACTTCATGGTGTACTTTGGGGGAGCACTTCGACTGGCGCCCCAGCATGCACCAGTAGAGCTCGGCCGTCTTGAGCTGAGCCCCGGATCCGTACCCGACCGGACTTTTGCCACCTTGTATCTTTTTACTCAAACGACCTAGGAAGATGCAATGTTATACACTTTTGATCACCCCATAGTGTATTTTGGGGGAGCACTTCGATTGGCGCCCCAGCATGCACCAGTAGAGCTCGGCCATCTTGAGCTGAGCCCCGGATCCGTACCCGACCGGACTTTTGCCACCTTGTATCTTTTTACTCAAACGACCTAGGAAGATGCAATGTTATACACTTTTGATCACCCCATAGTGTATTTTGGGGGAGCACTTCGATTGGCGCCCCAGCATGTACCACTAGAGCTCGGCCGTCTTGAGCGGGACTTAGCCAAAATTTCGGCCATTTTTTTTATCGGGGCCTACGACCGCATTACTCAACCGACCTCGGTGATTTTTTAACATAAAAAATCCGATTAGTAGGCGGTTCTATCGAGCCATAAAACTCTGCTCTAGCTAGTACCGTTCGCGAGAACGAGGCCGAAAACCTTGCGATCAGATGGATTGCTGAATTTTTCGACAGTTTTTGTTTAATATCTCGGGAACCACTCAACCGATCTGGCTGAAATTTTAGCACAATACTTCTTGTTACTATGAACAACTATGGTGAAAATTTCAGCCCGATCGGTTAAGTCTACCTATATGACGTAGTACTAACCCCTAGTCCCCGGGGGCGCACTGGCCCCCAGCCGAACAAATTGGGTTGAGCGCTGACGCGCTCAACCCGATACTGTGGCCATAAAATTTGCAATACCAAAGATGAGCAAAAGAGGAAAGTGACGCCAAACAAATAGAAATGCAGAGCTTTGGTAAAATGAGCAATAGCGTTACAAAATTGAGTTCTTAACAGAACCAGCTTCTTAAAAGTTTAACCAATCGTGCAGGAAAGGCAGATTGGTGGCACTCGCTCTGCCATTAGATTGCGCGCAGTTGGAAGCTCGCAAAGCCACACTAAGGGCGGCGACAAGAATGCTGGCTGCTATGGTAGCCACTTATCTCTTGTCGAACGCTCTCAACGTCGTTGTGACCATCTGGGAATACGCCGACATCCATTCGCTCAAAGGTCCGAGAACTTTTTTCCTTTTGATATCGACTGAATGGTAGCATAAAAGTGATTCAAACTCGCTCAAGATACGACAACTCAAGCATTCCATTATCAATTGAATTTATTATAATTTGTTTTGTTTATTTGTATTTCATCTTCTTCTGAATCAGATTTCTTTTCTATTTTATTGTATTCTATTGTATTTCGTTCCTGTTTTGTTTCACTGTATTCTTAAATTTTCAGGTTTGTTCGGCGGGGCATTCTATTCGCTGTGCAGCGATTTCGCCAGTATAATGACCATATTCTGCTGCGCCGTCCGGCTGCCGATCTACTATCTGTGCAACAAACAGCTACGCAAAGAGGTCAAGCGAATCAACGCGCAAGTGTTGACTCAGTTCTGGCCCAAGAAGCAGGCAAACTTGAATTTCGGTGGCGATTCGACGACGAACTTCGCCGAAATCGTGACGTCGCCCAGCGATCAAAGCACTCAGAGCGCGCAATTATTGATTAGTGAGCGCAGGAGAAGCGATAGGGAGTCGTCAGCTATCAAAACAATTTACGAGGCGACGACGGCGGCGAGTTACAACCATGGAAACTGTACCACTAATGGGCCGGCAGCCAGTGTGATGGAGACCCTCTTGTGATTTTGTTGGAATTTCACATGTTTTACGGGGCATTGACCATTGCCCCTACGGTACGCTGCCTCGCATTGAGCTACAATACTGTTTGAATTCTCTGAAAAGCGCCTAGGAGGTTATGGCGCAACTGGACCACTGTACTGTATCTCGGACTTGCGCTTCACGAATTTGTTTGACTAAACCTTCAGTGTGCTGATTTTGTTTTGTGCCAAAATCGATGCAAAATCAGGCTGAATCGGACAGACGTCCAGACTAAGTTTTAGCCGAGTTGTTTGGTACCTGGTCGAGTCACTGGTTAAGTAAGCCGGATTCCGATATCAAAACTCTAGTTATTTTATGCCACCAATCGTTCAGCCATCAAAATCACGCAATGCATGGGTCACATTCTCTCCCACGGCCTCTATGGGATAAAGCGCAACATATTTCTCAAGACGAAACTGCCTGCGAGTACATCAGAGATCACTGCTCGAGCATGCCTTACGGCGACAATGGTCTCTCGATCACACTCTTCTTCAAATGGTTAAAGAAATCCGATCTGCTTCATGTTAGAACATAATAATGAGAAGTAGGCAAGGCTAAAATTCCGATGCTATGCGTTCAGATGGTTCGGTAGGTCCCCATAAAAGGAGAGTGCAAGTATTCCAACGGCTCTTCTTCTTCTTCTTCTTCCCTTTCTTCATCGCTGTCGACCTCGACCTGGACTGCCGCTTCGTAGACTATGGTTCGCTTTGGCATGACCGTCGCGTGAAGCCACATCAGCAATAAGACCCCGACGAACGCAGCGACAGCCTTCAGTAGAGAACCGGCCAGTTCGTAACAACAGCTGCTCATGTGGTATTTTCCACGGATTTCGTAGTACTGGGTGGGGTCCTTGCCGCTCCGCTTACTGTTGCCGAGAAGGTCTAAGGTCGAATCAGGCGTGCTGTAACGATGGTCGCTGTAGCCGTCTTCGTTCCCCGGATCGTTCTCCGAGCGGTTGTGGTCGTTGCCTGCACTCTCATAGTTGTCGTTGCCTCTGTCGTCGTCGTATCGTTCGTCACTGCGACTGTCATCATGGTCGTCGTCACTGCGACCGTCATCATGGTCGTTGTCAGTGCGACTGTCGTCATGGTCGTCATCAGTGCGACTGTCGTCGAGGTCGTCGTCAGAGTTGCTCCCATCGCCGTCACCGTCGCCTTCACTGCTGTCATCGTGGCTGTCTTCGTCTCTGTCATCATCTGTGAGCGCGTTGTTAGGCTCCTGCTGAGGCTCATCAACGGTCTCCTCATCTTCCTCGGTCATACGTGTAGCCGGGGGGGGCATGGGGGGGGTAGCCCCCCCCCCCTAGCCGGAGGTGTACCCCCCCCATACCCCCCCCCCCAGGTACCCCCCTCCCCTACTTCCCAAAAGACCCCCCCTCTAGGATTTTCAAAAATTTTCGCCTGCGGCGCTTAAAAATGGCAAAAATTTCGCCTGCGGCGCTTAAAAATAGCAAAATTTTCGCCTGCGGCGCTATATTTTGGACGTTTTTGACCAAAATTAAGCGATTTTTGGCACTTTTTGGCCTATTTTTGCAAAATTTTCTCATTTTTTGGTACTTTTTTGGCAAAATTTTTAGGTCATTTGACCCCCCTCCAGGGGCCCTAGACCCCACCCCCCCTGAGGGGTCCTATACCCCCCCCCCCCCCCCCCCCCCTCCCCGGTTGGCGGCTACACGTATGTCCTCGGTCAGCCATTCATATCGATCGCCCTCGTTGTCGAACACGTAGGGCGTCTGTTCTGGCACGTGTCTGCCTGCGTTGGGAATGGTGTGCTCAACAGCAGCAGCAGTGGTAGGCGCAGCAGTGGTCGTCCACTGCCGACGGCGCTCTCTTTCCGCATTGATCGCTCTCATTATTTGGCGATACTCTCGCGTGTGCGCTTCCATTTCCTCATCAGCTTCGCGGTTAGCGGCTTCGAAGTGCTGAGTTTCCTCCTCCAGAAGGGACTCCAGTAGTTGGGAAGGCGGTGCCGTTGGCGGCAGCAACGCCTCCCGCCTCCTCTCATATTCAACCTCTCTGCGAAGCCGGTACTGAACGCGTTGCGCCGGCCCCAGTTCAACCCCCCCCCCCCCCCCACTCACTCACAACCAGGGTGACCAAGAGAAACTCAATTTAGCCTCAGTTTCTACATATAAAAATAAAATTATGATGCTGTCCGATAAAATCCGAAACTATTTCACAAATCCATCGCGTCTTATGCCCTTTCCATTTTAGCAAAAACTTTGTCGATACGCGTTGTAAATAATAGTGTCATTTTTGACATTTTCACATTTGAATTGTAAATATCTCGAAATAGCGAAATTAGCAACAGAAACGGACAACGGCACGTTACTCAGCGCATTCGACTCCATCGGGTGGCACTACCAGTCGTGTCTAGTTGTTCCGGACACACGGACGGACGGACTGACGGACGGACTGACGGACGGACGGACGGACGGACGGACGGGCGGACGGACGGACTGACGGACTGACGGACTGACGAACGGACTGACGGACGGACTGACGGACGGACGGACGGATGGACGGACGGACGGACGGACGGACGGACGGACGGACGGACGGACGGACGGACGGACGGACGGACGATCGGGCGGACGGGCGGACGAACGGGCAGACTGACGGACGAACGGGCGGACGGACGGACGGACGGGCGGACGGACTGACGGACCAACGGGCGGAGGGACGGGCGGACGGACGGACGGGCGGACGGACGGACGGGCGGACGGACGGACGGACTGACGGACGGACGGACGGACGGACGGACGGACGGACGGACGGACGGACGGACGGACGGACGGACGGGCGGGCGGACGAACGGGCGGACGGACGGACGGGCGGACGGACAGGCGGACGAACGGGCGGACGGACGGGCGGACGGACTGATGGACGAACGGACGGACGGACGGACGGACGGACGGACGGACGGACGGACGGACGGGCGGGCGGACGAACGGGCGGACGGACGGACGGGCGGACGGACAGGCGGACGAACGGGCGGACGGACGGGCGGACGGACTGATGGACAAACGGACAGGCGGACGAACGGGTAGACGGACGGACGGGCGGACGGTCTGGCGGACGAACGGCCGGCCGGACGGGCGGACGGACAGGCGGACGAACGGGCGGACGGACGGACGGACGGGCGGACGGACTGACGGACCAACGGGCGGAGGGACGGGCGGACGGACGGACGGGCGGACGGACGGACGGACTGACGGACGAACGGGCGGACGGACGGGCGGACGGACGGACGGACAGACGGACGGACGGACGGAGTGACAGACGAACGGGTGGACGAACGGACGGACGGACGGACGGGCGGACGGACGGGCGGACGAACGGGCGGACGGACGGACGGACGGACTGACGGACGAACGGGCATACAGACAGACGGACGGACGGACGGGCGGACGAACGGGCGGACAGAGGGACGGGCGGACGGACAGACGGACGGACGGACTGACGGACGGATGCACTGACGGACGGACGGACGGACGGACGGACTGACGGACTGACGGACTGACGGACTGACGAACGGACTGACGGACGGACTGACGGACGGACAAACAGATGGACGGACGGACGGACGGACGGACGGACGGACGGACGGACGGACGGACGGACGGACGGACGGACGGACGGACGGACGGACGGACGGACGGACGATCGGGCGGACGGGCGGACGAACGGGCAGACTGACGGGCGGACGGACGGACGGATGGACGGGCGGACGAACGGGCGGACGGACGGACGGGCGGACGGACGGACGAGCCGGCCGGACGGACGGACGGACTGACGGACAAACGGGCGGACGGACGGGCGGACGGACGGACGGACGGGCGGACGGACTGATGGACGAACGGGCGGACGGACGGGCGGACGGACGGACTGACGGACGGACGGACGGACGGACGGACGGACGGACGGACGGACGGACGGGCGGACGAACGGGCGGACGGACGGACGGGCGGATGGACGGGCGGACGAACGGGCGGACGGACGGACGGACGGACGGACGGACTGACGGACGAACGGGCGGACGGACGGGCGGACGGACGGACGGACAGACGTTCGGACGGACGGAGTGACGGACGAACGGGCGGACGAATGGGCGGACGGACGGACGGGCGGACGAACGGGCGGACGGACGGACGGAAGGACGGACTGACAGACGAACGGGCGGACGGACGGGCGGACGGACGGACGGACGGACAGACGGACGGACGGACGGAGTGACGGACGAACAGGCGGACGAACGGACTGACAGACGAACGGGCGGACGGACGGGCGGACGAACGGGCGGACGGACGGACGGACGGACATACTGACGGACGAACGGGCATACAGACGGACGGACGGGCGGACGAACGGGCGGACGGAGGGACGGGCGGACGGACAGACGGACCGACGGACTGACGGACGGACGGACTGACGGACGGACGGACGGACGGACGGACGGACGGACGGACGGACGGACGGACGGACGGACGGACGGACGGACGGACGGACGGGCGGACGGACGGACGGACGGACGGACGGACAGACGGACGGACGGACGGACGGACGGACGGACGGACGGACGGACGGACGGACGGACGGACGGACGGACAGACGGACGGACGGACGGACGGACGGACGGACGGACGGACGGGCGGACGGACGGACGGACGGACGGACGGACGGACAGACGGACGGATGGACGGGCGGACGGACGGGCGGACGGACGGACGGACGGACGGGCGGACGGACGGGCGGACGAACGGGCGGACGGACGGACGGACGGGCGGACGGACGGACGGACGGACGGACGGACGGACGGACGGACGGACGGACACGGCGCGCGCGCGACACACACACACACACACACACACACACACACACACACACACACACACACACACACACACACACACACACACACACACACACACACACACACACACACACACACACACGCACACGCGCACGCGCACGCGCACGCGCACGCGCACGCGCACGCGCACGCGCACGCGCACGCGCACGCGCACGCGCACGCGCACGCGCACGCGCACGCGCACGCGCACGCTCACGCGCACGCGCACGCGCACGCGCACGCGCACGCGCACGCGCACGCGCACGCGCACGCGCACGCGCACGCGCACGCGCACGCGCACGCGCACGCGCGCACACACACACACACACACACACACACACACACACACACACACACACACACACACACACACACACACACACACACACACACACACACACACACACACACACACACACACACACACACACACACACACACACACACACACACACACTTGCCGCCCTGAAACTAGTCTGCGAGTTTCAGTTTCAGCTAGCGCATTCCTAGCAGTTTCAATTCAGTTTCAGTTTCAGTTAACTGCTCGCACGTAACTGAAACTGAAGCTGCAACTAGTTGTTGGCCGCCCTGCACTTGAGCAGTGTGAAAGCTGCGAGTGAGTGAGTGAGTCAGTGAGCGAGTCAAGTGAGGCGGAGGCTGTTGGTGGGCAGTCGGAGCAACGCGTCCCTCGTCGTATCGCTCTCTCATCTGAAGATAGTGCCCTCGATGTATTTGCACGGCCTCATTGAGCTGCTCATCAGTGAGCATGACGAAGTAGTGCGCGAAGGGCGTCGGCTCGTCATACTGCTCCTGGGGACTGTCCTGAGGGGCGGCGCACAACGGCGCTAGGAGAATGAACACCCAAAACACAATCAGCAGCATGTTTGCCATTCGTACCCTTTCTCAATTGAGGATACTTCTTCTCAAGTATTCTTCTCAGTGGCACGACCAATGAATTGTCAAAGGAATCCTCGGCTGGTTTATTGTGAGCAGATTCTGTCCAGAATAAGTACGATAAAATTCGTATAAAATGCACCGTCCAGTCGCAAGGACAAGAGATCCTGAAAGCACAGTAGAAAGGAGGATCCCCCCCCCCCCCCCCCCCCCCCCCCACTCCAACTCCAAACCAGCTTGGGTTTGGAAAAGTTATTTTTGTCGATCAGTAGAATTGCAAAGAGTTGTGATTTTGGTGGATTAATGCTTTTGTCAGTTTTTTCGCTCGGCCTCAGCCGAGCGAACCCTATCAAGAGCTCGGCGTGCGTGCGTGCGTACGTGCGTTCGTACGTGCGTACGTCACGCTCGCTTCGGGCTTAATAACTCGCTCGTCTGACGTCGTATGGTGGAGTTTGAGATATCTTCGAGTAGCCTGCGGACTCCTCTAGCCACCTGAATAGTCAAAACCAAAATTTGTTTTCAAAATCGTGCGCTACAGTATCCCAAAGTAGGGTCCATTTTTAGACAAAAGTTGACCGAACCTAGTCGAATCGCATATCAAAGTGAAGCGCTCGAGCTCCTGAGCACGAATCCGACAACAAAAAGTTTCAAAAGTTTAAAGAGAGAGCTACAGTAACCAAAACGCGTCAAAAACTGGAAACGACACGCTTGCTTCGGGCTTAATAACTCGCTTGTCTGACGTCGCTGAGTTGAGGGCGACACATCGACGGGTAGCCCTCGGACTACTCTCGCCATCTGAGTGTTCAAAACTGAAATAAGTTTTCAAACTCGTGCGCTACAGTATCCCAAAGTGGGGTCCGTTTTAAGACAAAAGTTGACCGAAGCTAGTCAAATCGCATATCAAAGTGAAGCGCTCGAGCTCCTGAGCACGAATCCGAAAACAAAAAGTTTTAAAAGTTTAAACAGAGAGCTACAGTAACCAAAACGCGTCAAAAACTGAAAATGACACGCTTGCTTCGAGCTTAATAACTCGCTTGTCTGACGTCGCTGGGTTGAGTTCGACACATCGACGGGTAGCCCTCGGACTACTCTCGCGAACTGTGACGTCGAAATAATAACAAGTTTTAAAAATTGCGCGCTACAGTATCCTGAAGTACTGTCCGCAAAAAGTCAAAACTTCATATAACCTAGTCGAGTCGCATATCAAAGTGAAGCGCTCGACCTCCTGAGCAAGAATCCGACAACAGAAAGTTTCAAAACGTCAATGAGAGGGCTACAGTAACCAAAACGCGATGAAAACTGCAGATTTTGGTTTGTTATATCTTGGCACTGGTGCGTTGCAGAGCGGCGGTCTTGACATCGCTGAAGAGCTCACTGCAAGCCAACATCAAATCATGCTCACAATTAACCTGTAGTTTTGCGCTAGATTCCAGTGTCTTTTTTAAAATTTAGTCTGAAAAGATGATTTTCTTGGTGTACAGAATTAAACCCGAGCGATACCAATGTTGCGTAGCAAGACCACTCCAAAAAGTGTAGTCGCGAGGAGAGTCAAAGACGCTGCACGAAACCGGAAAGGGCCTTGCTACAATCTCAGTAACCAGGCAAGTCGTCCGGGGGACGCAGTATACTCCACAAATTTGGACTCCTACTCACGGTGACTCCTCTGCTGTTGTGGCCTCCTGACACTCCCAATCGCAAAAGCAATGCTGAATTCGTGATCTACATCCCAAAATACCCCAGATTCGACACACAACACCCCTAGTTTCCTATGGACTAGCAGAAACGAAATTCAGCAGTCGGGGGACAGTAGCATGCGATTTCGTCATAGATACGTTCAAACATCATCTAAACGCTAAACGAATGCCAAATTCGTAATCAGCGCCCCCGAAAACCCCGAAATCGAGCATAATATTGGCAAAGTCGATCCGACGGCCAAAATTCAAACCGACGCGGCAGGGATACTGTAACTCTGCAAATTTGTCAAAAATACTTTTCTGGGCCAGATTTAAGCGCAGAATCGTTTGAAACCACTTTTGGAACGATTCGGCAACGCATTCGAGCGCTATAGACGCCAAAATGCGAAAATCGCAATTTTCGACCCCGGAGTCAAAAAAGTCGCAGTGTAAGAAAGTTTTTTGTGTTTCGCCCGATTTTCTCCGTTCATGGCTCATTCGATAGAGGACATCTGGGAAGGAGCAACAAGAGTGGTCTCGCCGCTCTAGCTGCTACCTAGCTCGCACAGCAGCCCGTCAAAGTCGTCCCGGGGCCAAAAATCGCGAATTTTTCAAATTTGGCGCCAAAATTGGTCCCGCAGCGATCCAATTCTTTTTTTGCCAACCCGGCACTATCGAGTACTACAACATATCAAAAGATAGTATATACCACTATATGCAACTTTTTCGAGTTCTACCTTGTAGTATGCCTTTTTCAGTACTTTGAAAATTTAAATTTTTGAATTTCCCGCCAACGGGGTCCCGGAGCGTGACCCCGTTTGGTGTCCACCCTGCCCACTTACTAGGCCTACCCATCGCAAAAGACCGTTTGCAAATCGGCCGCTGCACGCGCGAACCCCATCCGGTCCAAATTACTGCGTTTCGCGCACAAACGCTATATACTCCACACTTTTTTTCGCTCGGCCTCAGCCGAGCGAACCATATCAAGAGCTCGGCGTGCGTGCGTGCGTGCGTGCGTACGTACGTACGTACGTACGTACGTGCGTACGTCACGCTTGCTTCGGGCTTAATAACTCGCTCATCTGACGTCGTAGGAAGGAGTTTGAGACATCGGCGAGTAGCCCGCGGACTCCTCTAGCCACCTGAGTAGACAAATCAAAAATAAATTTTCAAACTCGCGCGCTACAGTATCCCAAAGTGGGGTCCATTTTAAGACAAAAGTTGACCGAAGCTAGTCAAATCGCATATCAAAGTGAAGCGCTCGAGCTCCTGAGCACGAATCCGACAACAAAAAGTTTCTAAAGTTTAAACAGAGAGCTACAGTAACCAAAACGCGTCGAAAACTGAAAACGACACGCTTGCTTCGGGCTTAATAACTCGCTTGTCTGAAGTCGCTGGGTTGAGTTCGACACATCGACGGGTAGCCCTCTTACTACTCTCGCGAACTGTGACGTCGAAATAATAACAAGTTTTAAAAATTTCGCGTTACAGTATCCCGAAGTAAGGTCCGCGAAAAGTCAAAACTTCATCGAACCTAGTCGAATCGCATATCAAAATGAAGCGCTCGACCTCCTGAGCAAGAATCCGACAACAAAAAGTTTCAAAAGGTCAATGAGACGGCTACAGTAACCAAAACGCGATGAAAACTGCAGATTTTGGTTTGTTATATCTTAGCACTCGTGTGTTGCAGAGCGGCGGTCTTGACTGAAGAGATCACTGCAAGCCAACATCAAATCATGCTCACAATTAACCTGTAGTTTTGCGTTACATTCCAGTGTCTTTTTTAAATTTAGTCTGAAAAGATGATTTTCTTGGTGTAAAGAATTAAACCCGAGCGATACCAATGTTGCGTAGCAAGATCACTCCAAAAAGTGTAGTCGCGAGAAGAGTCAAAGACGCTGCACGAAACGGGAAAGGGCCTTGCCACAATCTCAGTAAAAATTCAAAGCTCAAAACCACTCCGCTTTTTAAAAGAGACTTGTTTTCGCTCGGCCTCAGCCGAGCGAACCATATCAAGAGCTCGGCGTGCGTACGTACGTGCGTGCGTACGTACGTACGTACGTACGTACGTACGTGCGTGCGTACGTCACGCTCGCTTCGGGCTTAATAACTCGCTCGTCTGACGTCATAGGAAGGAGTTTGAGACATCGTCGGGTAGCCCGCGGACTCCTCTAGCCACCTGAGTAGTCAAACCTAAAACAAGTTTTCAAAATCGCGCGCTACAGTATCCCAAAGTGGGGTCCATTTTAAGACAAAAGTTGACTGAACCTAGTCAAATCGCATATCAAAGTGAAGCGCTCGAGCTCCTGAGCACGAATCCGACAATAAAAAGTTTCAAAAGTTTAAATAGAGAGCTACAGTAACCAAAACGCGTCGCAAACTGGAAACTACACGCTTGCTTCGGACTTAATATCTCGCCTGCCAGACGTCGCTGGGTTGAGTTCGATACATCGACGGGTAGCCCTCGGACTACTCTCGCGAACTGTGACGTCGAAATAATAACAAGTTTTAAAAATTGCGCGCTACAGTATCCCAAAGTAAGGTCCACGAAAAGTCAAAACTTCATCGAACCTAGTCAAATCGCATATCAAAGTGAAGCGCTCGAGCTCCTGAGCACGAATCCGATAACAAAAAGTTTCAAAAGTTTAAACAGAGAGCTACAGTAACCAAAACGCGTCGAAAACTGGAAACGACACGCTTGCTTCGGGCTTAATAACTCGCCTGCCAGACGTCGCTGGGTTGAGTTCGATACATCGACGGGTAGCCCTCGGACTACTCTCGCGAACTGTGACGTCGAAATAATAACAAGTTTTAAAAATTGCGCGCTACAGTATCCCAAAGTAAGGTCCACGAAAAGTCAAAACTTCATCGAACCTAGTCAAATCGCATATCAAAGTGAAGCGCTCGAGCTCCTGAGCACGAATCCGATAACAAAAAGTTTCAAAAGTTTAAACAGAGAGCTACAGTAACCAAAACGCGTCGAAAACTGGAAACGACACGCTTGCTTCGGGCTTAATAACTCGCTTGTCTGACGTCGCTGGGTTGAGTTCGACACATCGACGGGTAGCCCTCGGACTACTCTCGCGAACTGTGACGTCGAAATAATAACAAGTTTTAAAAATTGCGCGCTACAGTATCCCGAAGTAATGTCCACGAAAAGTCAAAACTTCATCGAACCTAGTCGAATCGCATATCAAAATGAAGCGCTCGACCTCCTGAGCAAGAATCCGACAACAAAAAGTTTCAAAATGTCAATGAGAGGGCTACAGTAACCAAAACGCGATGAAAACTGCAGGTTTTTGGTTTGTTATATCTTGGCACTCGTGCGTTGCAGAGCGGCGGTCTTGACATCGCTGAAGAGCTCACTGCAAGCCAACATCAAATCATGCTCACAATTAACCTGTAGTTTTGCGCTAGATTCCAGTGTCTTTTTAAATTTAGTCTGAAAAGATGATTCTCTTGGTATAAAGAATTAAACCCGAGCGATACCAATGTTGCGTAGCAAGACCACTCCAAAAAGTGTAGTCGCGAGGAGAGTCAAAGACGCTGCACGAAACCGGAAAGGGCCTTGCTACAATCTCCGTAAAAATTCAAAGCTCAAAACCACTCCGCTTTTTAAAAGAGACTTGTTGTGGAGTATAAAAATTCAAAGCTCAAAACCACTCCGCTTTTTGAAAGAGACTTGTTGTCGTTTTAACTGAAATTCTTTGCGTGGTTGCATGCACATAGCGCGTTTCAGAGGATCGACCAGAGACGAGTGGTGTGATTCAGTCCAAAAGTGCATCCACCGTACATCTACCGTAATTATAGGCTTATTAGCTCTCCACCCTGCGCTTTTTTCGCCGCGCCCCAGCGCAGCGAGTATATGTCGTAGGCCTTTGTGATACCCAGGCTTTTATGAGACCGTAGTACTACGAGTCGGAGGTTTCATAAAAGCCGAGGCCTATTTGATACCGCCGTCGCTCGCTCTCTCCAAATCACATAAGACCGTCCGCCCGCGGCATTAACTCTTTCTGTCGAAGCGCATTAGAATGACACATCAACAAGTAGGGTACAGTCAAAGGAATCACGCTCACGCACGCGTTTGAACAGCAACAATGGCGACTTCTTCCCACCAACTGGCAGAAGAACGTGATCTCCCTCCGAGATTTCTCGCCTGCTATTCAGCTGTTTGGCGTACTCTTCGCGGCGAAACCTGGCCTCTTCAATTGTGGTGCCCAGTTGAGGTGCTGCCAGCCTACCTCTGTCAGATGAGGTGCTGCCGACCCAGCTCTGTCTGTCACTGTAGGAAGAATTGCATGACTAAGAGGTGTCTTTGCCAAAAGAACGGTGCGAAGTGCGGAACGAAATGCCACCTTGGTGCGCGCTGCGATAACTCGGGAGAGATGATCTGTTAAAAATTCCTTGCAAATCGAGCGTCGCTATGCTTTCTGCTGAGAAGAAGTCGCCATTGTTGTTGTTGAAACGCGTGCGTGATTCCTTTGACTGTACCTGTGACATTACCCCTCTGGACGCTCTGCAATCCCCATTCTGCCCTGTAACCCATTCCTGATCGACGTCAACGTGCTGTTGTACCTGCACTGTTCCTGTGCCTGTCTACGTGCCCTTCGCCCTTCGTGGATCAATTCCTGCCGCCTGTGGAGAGGCAACCCGCTCCCAAAGCGCCATGGGACACTTCCCCAATCTGCCGCCCATCTCCGCTCGGCCGGCCGTCCATCTTCCCCTGAGGCCCTTTGCTGCACAGACTGTGCCCCGCTCAAGACACGTCACGCCCTTTCGTCCGGCCGATGGGCCATACTTTGCACGGCCGCGCCGTTGCTCCCCTTGTCCGGAAGACGCCCCGTCGACCGCCCGTCGCCCTAATCGTCTTCCCCTCAAGCCCTGAAGACTGCCTACAAAAGGCCGACCAGAAAAACTTAGAAAAGTCAGTTGAAAGTCAGTGTTCGTCAGTTTACCCAGTGCCCATTGTGCTTCCACTTCATACTCGCAATAAGTAGAACATCCCCATGGCCCACTTAAGGGTCGCCTCGCGCCCCCTACGGACGTGAGGCGGCCCTTAGCCGGGTGGCGTGACCCCCCATGGCCCACTTAAGGGTCGCCTCGCGCCCCCTACGGACGTGAGGCGGCCCTTAGCCGGGTGGCGTGACCCCCCATGGCCCACTTAAGGGCCACCACGCGCCCTATAGGGACGGCAGGCGCCCATAAGTGGGGTCAAAGGTGGGACGCGTGTGTGTACTGGGTGGCAGGACCCTTATGGCCGCCACGCACCCTATAGGGACGACATGCGCTATAAGTGGGGCAATGGGGGATGTGTGTACTGTGTAGCGTCCACAAGTACTGCCGTCTCATTATTACAGATTTTCTCCCGATGAGTGGAGGCGTCCAAATGTACCTACAAGGAGCCTACTAATAGCCGCCTCCCTGTCGGAGTCCGCCCTATCAGGCGGTCAATGGTGCAGTGTACTTACTGGGAGGCGTCCTTATGTGCGTACGTACTGTCGACTCATTTCAGATTCCTGAGGGGCGTATTCGCGCCGACCGATCGAGCCCTGACTCCACTCCTCTCAACTCACGTCACGCCATATCAACGCTTGCAAACATCGTAGCCGTTTCACTTCATTGCGGCGCATTGTGCAATCGCGCTTCTCGTTCAGCCGCTTTTCTCGCCAGTGGATCCGGCGGCCGTATCCTTGGCGGAGGTCTCAGCGGGCGACTCCTTCGGGCCGGCTGTCGACACCCTCTCGACCTGGGTCGTCGAGGTCTTCGCGCCGGACGTTTGCGGGCCGCCGGAAGCGCTCACCTCGGCCTTCGCTCGGTCGCTCGGCACCCTCGCCGACTTGATGGACCACCCGCTCGCGCAGTTGTGAGTGCAGGACGGTCCCACTCGCCCATCGGCCTGCCTCGGGAGATCGGCTTCGGGAGGCTTCAACACGAGTCGAGCTCACACGCGGGCAATGCATGGTCAGTGCCTACATAACGCTGTTCGACTTGCCTTCTGAATCGACGCTAGCGTGTAGTTGCGGTAGCACTCGTCGCAATTCAGTCCCTCGCCGTAGAAAATCACTCTAAATGGTACCAGGGTGCGATTGCAATTCGCTAGTTCTCGCTAAGTTGCGATTTAGCGCTCACCCCAGGTCGTTGTAGGCCCCGATGAAGTTGGTCGGCAGGTTGGCCAGGCGGTAGCCCCTTTCGTAGGCGGTGATTTCCACGAAGGTGACGTCGACCTTGTAGTCCACGCGGAAGTGCTCCAGCGGCCGGTGCTTGAACATCAGCTCGCTCTGCGAGTCGTAGGCGACCATGGGCTTGGCGCCGAACTCCCACAGCTCGATCTCCTTGACGTGCTGCACGCTGATCAGGTCGCGCAGGTGTCCGGTGGTGAGCCACGAGAGCAGGACGCTGGGCTGCGTCTGGTTATCGCGCGAGCGCAGGTTGGCGATACGCAGCTTCTCGGCGCTGTCCTCGAGCATGCTGATGGCCGTTTGGATGGCCATCATGATGTAGTCGGCGGGGTAGTCGTGCCCCTTGACCAGCTCCGGACTGCCGAAGACGACGGCGCCTTTCTTCGGACCTCCACTCGCTTGCGAGCTTGCCATTGTTGCGCACTTGGGGTCAGGCTCTTAGGTCGGCGCGCGCTGCTTCGTCTCTGGGAGGGAGGGGAGAGAGCGGCGGCAGGCGGGGTTTGGCGCTGAATAGGGGGATGGCGAATCTGGCGCTTGAGTTGGCGAAGGGAGGGTAGGAACGGAGCCGGTGGGGTCCGAAAAGGAATTCGAGCGGCCGAGTCATTTCTCGCTGCTCTCTCCATGTCTTGCATTCGCAGGCGCCGAATCCTTTCGCCTTGGTGCGCGATCGGACGTAGCACGCGCCACATGCGCGCGCAGCGGCACTTCGTTCCGACGGCGCAGGTCTATCCGCCCGCCGTCACTAAGAAGCCAGTCAGCGCCGTCAGTTTAGCGCCTCGTTATATAATTGATGATTGAAATTGACTCCGTCAGTGGAGGTTTCAAAGAAAATTCACATCTCTGAAAAAGGAGCGGCGCGGTTCAGCGGTAGTTTCTATCTAATCTGCGTCAACAATCGTCTGTGTAATGCGGCGACTGTCTGCCGTGCTGATTCTGCGGAATCAGTACGTCGCAGCCGCCTTACAGTAGCAGGGCGAGATACAGTATGCGTGTTCTCCACCGTTCTCCGTGCTGGTTCTGCGGCATCGGTACGGAGCGGTGCTGTAAGTTGCCGTCAGTCAGTATGTGTTACCGCCTTCAGGCCGACGCGCCGAAATCGTCCAAGACTGATCAATGCTGCTTCGAGACTACAAAGAGAACAACACCAAATCTGTCGGGCCGGTATTCATTCGTATAATGTACTAGGTACGACGATCGTCCGTCGTGCTGGTTTTGCGAAATCAGTACGGGGGCACGGGCGTCTGGCATTAGCAGTGGATAGACCTCTATGATAAGTACGTACCAGCTCTCCGCCGTCTATCGTGCTGGTTCTGCGGAATCAGTACGGTGCGGCTGCGTAAGCTGCGCAATCACTGTTCGCTTCCAACTTCAGCTCATCGGCGCCGCCGCCACGGGACGTCATCAGGGAACCTGTCCTGCGACAAACCGGATGGGCGCCGGCCACTAGAACGTGGAAACAGAATTCAACGGTACAATAATGAGTAATCCTGACTTTGTTTTCTCTCCTTTGTATTGCAAATCCTTATTACTAATCGTACTTCGTTTTCTCTCCGCCGTATTGCAAGTGATTATTACTATCCCTATTTCGCTCTCTCTCCACCGTATTGCGAGGGGCATTAGCCTAATACAAGATATATACCTAACTTCGTTTTCTCTCCGAGCCCTGGTTAGGTGTTTACGCTGAGTCTCTGTATACTGCATACATTCTTGTGATTAATCGATATGACTTTGTTTTCTCTCAAAACGTGTATCGCCCGAGTGTTTCTCGGTTAGGCTCGCTATTCTCTCCTCTCTCTCTCTCTCTCCGAATGCGACAGCCGCTGGCTTTGCGTGTGCACGCCTCAACTCAACGCATCTTCTGTAAACCGTCACGCTCTTGTCAACTGACACTCGACATCACGCGCGCATCTCAACTGTCTCTGTCTTCTCCCTCTCGAAATCTAGATCACGATCGCTTCGTTGGCGGCCAGAAGGTCGTTTTGGTTCTTGCCGCACTCTCCCATCAGGTACTTGTGAAGGGCGCAGTAGAGACGCTCGACCTCCCCCTCTGCAACGCACTATCCAACGGAGGATTGAAAAATCCGCATATACCTACACATTTAGGAGGTACATTTAGCGTAATATGTACACATACATACGGTACGCGTTTCAAAGCCGACCGTTCGAAATGACGCAGCTTCCAGTTCGGATGAGCTTTATGGATGCGCGTCCGTTGACGTCGGTTCGGTGGTTGCCTCTGTCGGACTTGAGGTAGTAGAAGTTGCCGATGGTGAGTCGGAAGGCGCCCTGCTCGTCGATGTCCACAACCAGCCACTTGCCTGCAACTAGCCAGTTTCGGTAACTCGCCAAGGACTCGGGCACCTTTCTACCGGGCAGTGAGGGCGGCGATAGCTTCGACAGCTTCATCTTGAATGTGGCGGTGCCGAAGCTCGGGACGGGATTCCTGGAATGGTAACAATAGCGAGTTCTCACTCCAGCCTCCCATCCCAAGGTGAGATGCCACAGCCGTACGTAGACCGACTTCTGGACGTCGTAGGTAGCTGCCCATTCGGCGGCGGCTGCGTCCTCGGCCATGACGACGACGGTGTCGTAGGAGGGCAGAAGCGGAGTGTAGAGGCAGCAGCAGCAGCGAGGACGGTCGAAGGCAGCGGGAGTAGCAAGATGGTGCAAGGGCCAAAGTGAGGAATGGCTAGGCGGCGCGCGTTAGTCCCCCCCCCTCTGCGGTCGGGCCGGCCCGGCGGCGCCCCCGCCGCGCGGGGGGTTGGTGGGCTGCCCCCCCCCCCCCCCCCCCCCCCCCCCCCCGATCATTCTTTGCGCACATTGTTTCGAAATGAATCGCCTTGTCGACTACTCCAGCTCCGAGGAGGAGGAGGACGGGGCTGACGCGCTCCAATACTACAGACCTGTACTCGAAGAACGGACCCTGCATCCGTTTCGAGTGTTCACACTTATGTACAGGCTGCATTACGAAGAGGTGGCGATTGCCAATCAGCGCGATCTGACGGCAATCCAGGAAATTCTCTTGTCGATTCTTGATCACCTGTTCAATGAGAAGGTCCGTACTGAGGTCGACCGAATAGAGGCGCAACACCCAACACTGGCCGGAACGGACAAGTTTCTGAATGTGGCGATGATCTCTGAAGTGGGGGCCCCAACTGGGAGCTAGCCGACGTTCATGAGGAGTAGAGTACGTACTCTTTCGTTTCAGCATCTCCCGGGAGGTGTGGTAGATCTCCCCTTCATGAATTACCAAGGGAACTTTGCGGTCGAATCGATCGCCGAGGAGCTGAGCCGTCACTGCGTCTCCAACACCGACTTCTCGCTGAGTCAGCCGTTCTGGATGCGAGTTTGTGTCTACTTTGCGCAGGCGGGCGGCGGCGCTCGAAGGGCAACGGTCACGGCCGCAATGCGAAGTCACGTTGACGTCAACACGTTCCTTTCACAAGCGAAACGCAGCGTAGTCGACCCAACCGCCGGACTGTCAGAGCGTCTGAAGCTGTGTCTCCCACTGGCGGTGATTCTCGGCTGTTGCTACGTTAGACGAGGAGCGGCGCAGGCGAAGCGGATGTTGAAGCGACGGGTCGACTTTATCCGTGAAGCGCGTCGGGCGCTGGCCGCCGCCTCGCTCGAGGAGGGCGAGCTGAATACGGACGCGCTAGGGAAGATTGCCGACTTGCAAGAATTTGCAGACATCCGCATGACGGTATTCAGTATCGACGGGGAGAAGCTCTATGACTCGAAGTTGGGAACGGCCGATAGTCGGAGTGCACTGTACCTTCTGCTTCATGACCGCCATTGGTGGGTCATTCGCAATCCTCGCGCGCTTTTCGGCCGCTGGTGCCGACTCTGCACTCAGCCTCGACCGGCGCGGCACGACGACTGCGTGCGTAGTGCCTGTCGCCTTTGTCGCTCACTCGACTGTGAGAACGACGACGGAGCCACGGAAGCGCGTCGAGTGAAATGTGCCTGTGGAAAGCGGTAGGTTACCGTACGTACAGTATCTGCGCGAGTTACACTCGGCGAATGATGTTTCTCATCATTAGATTCTGGTCGGAGGAATGTCGACAGACCCACATTAGGACGCAGAAGTGTGGCAAGTCGAGACGGTGCACTGTGTGTGGCATGGTGCAGCACAAGAGCCGATTTCCAGCCGGTCAGCATCTGCAGTGTGGCATGATGTATTGCGCCGCGTGTCAGGCGGTCAAGAAACCGGGGCATCAGTGTTTCGTACAAGTCTATACACCCCCTCTCTACGCCATCCCGGATGCCGAGAAGGCGACCTTCCTAGCAGAGCGCAATCGGGATCAGGGGGAAATCAGGGCACTCAAGCAGTTCAAAATCACTGCTTGGGACACGGAAACGTTACGGTACGTGTTGCGCGTTTACGGCACGCGGCGTCGTTTACAACGGGCATTTGTTTTTTTACTTCAGCATGCCCGACGGTAGCTTGCACCCTGCACTCGTTGTGTCTCTGGACGAGGGAAGCAGCGAACCGACCGTCTTCTGGTCCAGCGGCCTGCAGCCGAACGAGCCCAACGCAGTCGACTTCTTCCTCACGGCCTGCCTGCTGCGGGCGAAACAGGAGCCAAATATTCGCAGAATCGCCGTTTCCCACTTCGGAATGAGCTTCGACAATCTCTATTTGCTGCGCTCCGCACTGGTCCGGCTCAATCTCAATCCGAAGTTGGTGGTCGTTGGTCGGAAGTTGCTCAAGATCTGCTTCCGACCACGATTCGATCTCACCTTTCTCGACACCTACGCGTTCGCGCCTCTCTCGCTTAGAAATTTCACGAAGGCGATGGGCGTTGAGGTTGGTTGGTGTGTTTGGCTCAGTGTTTCAAGCTGTACCGCTCGCCATCCCTTCAGTCCGGCAAGCTGTGGTTCCCCATGGGGCTTCTGAGGCCAGAGTACGTGGGCAAGACGCTGCCATTCCCCCAGCGCGAGGCCTATTCGGTGGACACGGCCGATCGTGACGATTTCGAGCGCTTCTACCAGTCAGAGAGCGCGAGACTGGCAGGGCGATTCGACGTCAGCGCCCTGCTGGTCGAATACTGCATCCGAGTGAGCAGTGTAGTAGTAGTAGTACGCAGAAAGCGTGTGGCAAAGGTGCGACGTTTCCAGGATACGGAGGTGCTGCTGAAGGCCGCTCTGCGCTACAATCAGCTCATGTCCAATGAGTTTAACCCATTCCGTTCTTCTGCGCAAGCACTCTGGCCGGCTACTGCAACAGGGTGTTCCGGTACCAGCACATGCCTGAGAACACGGTCCCCTCCGTGCCCGAGCAGTTCATCAGCGCCCGTCGGCGCGGCAGTCGACTCTGTCGCCACTTCTTCGACTGGCTCGAGCAGTCGGAGGGAATCAGGATAGAGAGAGAGGTCCGGGTGGGCTGGAATTGCGCCCTCATGTGCGACGGCCGCTTCCACGTCGATCGGCCTCTGAGACATCCGAAATTGAAGAAGCTTCCGCTGGGCGCGACGGTCTACCTCGAGACGGACGGCTGTGCTTATCATGTGAGTGTCGCACCTCTCCCTCTCTCGCTTCTCGT
>JASAMZ010000177.1:0-11823 GCA_030248115.1 Linhomoeus sp. GSCO2_2 | reverse complement strand
CCTAGCCTTGAGCATACGCAACCTAACCGTACTACAGTACGATTCGCCAAAAGTAACTTCGACATTGTCCTTCCAGGTCACAGCAGAGGTGTCACCTAAACCGAATTTGGCTTGTCCAGACTGAAAGTTTTCGGGGCTTTCCGACGTTGTAGTGTGATGAACCAAACTAGTTTGGTACCAATCGATAGGTCTTGATGCGGCTTCGGGCCACGCATATTTCCACTTACTCACGCAACACGCACTGAAAAAAAACTACACAGTAAAAAATCGACTTTTTTTCCTGACTACAGATTTTTTCGTTCCACTTGGATTTTGTAGAGCAATAATTCCTGAGCTAAACCCTTTAAGTATGAATGCTTCAGGAAACCAGCCGTTTTTTTTATCGCGATTCTCCCGACCCTATTTTCTTGATTGACCCTAAAACAATAACCGAAGTCGGAGTCCATTTGTCCATCTTCGCGGGTTCTTACTTGATCTGGCCGGTGAGGGCGCGGCTGGGCAACCCACGAAAAAACTTTTGGCCAAACGCGACCCTTCCCTCGGCTTTTGTGTTGTTTTCGGCGAAAATTGAATAAGAAAATTTAAATTCATCGAGATTTTTTTAGAACTCTACAATTTCGCGCTCGGCCCCGCGCTGCGCAACGGGCCCATACCTGCCAAGTTTGGCCTAGCTGCGCCTTAAGAACAAAAAATTAATGAGCCAAAAATTGTGACGTTTCGATCACAAATCAGTTTTTGGGTGTTTATATTTACAGGCTCATGAGAAACCCAACTTGCGGTACCGTTGTATTTGCCGTTTGATTCTCTATCGTGATGTGTACGTTTTGCCTATTTGTGCCTCCCGGAACCATGCTCCTGGGCTATAGCAACTGTACTTCTACATTACTGCAGTCAAACGTGACGTTGTTCGAAGATGGTGTAGTAGAATAAAGTATTTGTCTTTGTGCCCTCTGTCTCTCCACCAAATTTCAGCTCAATCGGTTGCAAACTGTTTTCTACAAATTAATGTACAATATTTCGCTGTCTCGTCAAAAATAGTTTGCAACCGATTCAGCTGAAATTTGGTGGAGAGACAGAGGGCACAAAGACAAATACTTTATTCTACTACACCATCTTCGAACAACGTCACGTTTGACTGCAGCGTAATGTCAAAGTTGCCAGTAACTTCTGCAGCCCCAAATCACAGGAGCGCATGGCGCTTTCCAGGGAAATCCTACAAATGACCAAACGTACAGCATCACGATAGAGAATCAAACGGCGAATCCAACGGTGCACAAGCCAACTGAATGCCGCTTGCCGTTCTCGAGCAATGGGCCTGTAAACATTGGGACGCCAAAAACTGATTTTGTGATCGAAACGTCGCAAAGTTTTTCGCTCGTAATTTTTTGTTCTTAAGGCGCGGCTAGGCCAAACTTGGCAGGTATGTGGGCCCACTTAATGTCTACGCAGCGCACCTAAGCAAGACGCCCAAAGCTGTAGAGTCTCAAGTCAATCTCAATCGAATTTAAAATTTGTCAATTTTCGCCGAAAAACGAGCGCCGCAGGCGGTTCCGACAAGCGAGGAGGGCGTCGTTTGGCCAAAAGTTGCTTCCATGGGTTCCCCACACACCCTACAAATTTCAGCCAGATCGGCCGCAGAACCCGCGAAAAATGGCCAAATGGACTCCAATTTCGGGGGGTTCCGAAAAAATGTTAGTAAATCAAAAAAATAGGGGTCGGGAGAATCGCTATAACTTTTGAACGGCTGGTTTCTGAACTTTCATACTTACAGGGTTTAGTAAGGACATATTGCTCTACAAAATGCAAGTGGAACGAAAAAAATCTGTAGTCAGGAAAAAAAGTCGATTTTTTACTGTGGCGTCCCGTTTCCGTGCGTGTTGCGTGATTAAGTGGAAATATGCGTGGCCCAATAGAGCTCGTCGAGACCTATCGATTGGTACCAAACTTGGTTTGGTTCATCATACTACAACATCGGAAGACCCCCAAAAACCTCCAGTCTCAGTTTTTTTTGGACAGACTTTAGTCCAAATTTGTAACTATGAAGCAATATGGATTGGTCCTAAACTTACCATAGTTGGAGTGGACAGTCAGGAACTCTCCTCGCTGCAATTGCTTCACAGCAGCTGGAGTCGGCTGCTTCTTTGTACCACGCATTATAGCAGTGGGCAGATTGGTCCTCTGTTGCCTTCGAAGGGTCCCACATGGGGAGGCTGTGGCGCGGCCTGGGGAGAAATTATGAACGGAGTGGTGTAGTACCGATCTGTGAAAACCTGAACGTAGAAGGTTCCCATGTCTGACAAAAGAGACCATTGATAGTCACGGAGATGAACATACATAAAATCCCTGTCCGAGGAAGGATGCCAGGCCCTTCGTCTCGTCTCCGGACAAGATTTTATAGCACAGAGCTACGATTCGTCCCCACACTCTCTCGTGAGGCAACTCCGTGTGTGAGTGGAGCATAAATGAGTACATGTAGCCGGTTTGAGAGTCACATAGAGCATAGTATTTCAATCCATGACCACTCGGTTTCTACGAAGTTCCACAGAGTTTCTACGAAGTTTGACTAGTCCACATACACTAAAGCCTCCAGGGATCGATCCATAGCAGACGAACAACATCACGAGTGCAGTCTGCACTTGCTTTTTATGCGATCACAAATCAGAGCGATCAATACAACAGAACGACTTGTGGAGTAGTCTTCTGAGACGTCCATGCGGATCAGTCCACAAACTCAGGCTGAAGAATTATTGCAGGGTAAGCAAAATTTACGGACTTGTCCGTAAACTCACATGGACACAAGAAAACTGCGCTCCGACTGCCCATTTGGAGTAGTCTGTCTGAAAAAAATCGGCTCCGCGAAAACGCGAACTAGTCAGAAATCCACGCGAAGTAGTACAAATGGCAAGTTGGACTAGTCTTAAGAACGTGGACTAGTCCAAAGGGTCCTACCCCACCGCACCCCACCGCACCTCACGGTGAGGTGGGCGAGTCGGTGAGTTACGTTAACAGATAAACGAATGCCAAATTCGTAATCAGCGCCCCCGAAAACCCCGAAATCGAGTATAATGTCGCGAAAGTCGACCCGACACCCAATGTTCAAATGGACGCGGCAGGGATACTGTAGCTCTGCAAATTTGTCAAAAATACTTTTTCTGGGCCAGATTTAAGCGCAGAATCGTTTGAAACCACTTTTGGAACGATTCGGCAACGCATTCGAGCGCTATAGACGCTATAAAAAAAGTCGCAGTGTAAGAAAGTTTTTTGTGTTTCGCCCGATTTTCTCCGTTCATGGCTCATTCGACAGAGGACATCTGGGAAGGAGCAACAAGAGTGGTCTCGCCGCTCTAGCGGCTACCTAGCTCGCACAGCAGCCCGTCAAAGTCGGAAAAGGCCCAAAAATCGCGAATTTTTCAAATTTGGCGCCAAAATGGGTCCCGCAGCGATCCAATTCATTTCTTCCACCCTGGGCCCTATCGAGTACTACAACATATCAAAAGATAGTATATACCATTATATGCAACTTTTTCGAGTTCTACCTTGCCCAACCCAATTTTCAGTACTTTGAAAATTTAAATTTTTGAATTTCCCGCCAACGGGGTTCCGCAGCGTGACCCCATATGTCGTGCACGCTGCCCACCCACTAGGCCTACCCAACGCAAAAGACCGTTTGCAAATCGGCCGCTTCACGCGCGAACGCCATCCGGTTAAAATTTCTACTTTCGCGCACAACCGCTATATACTCCACACTTTTTTGTGGAGTATAAAAAATATTAAAATTTGAAAGTAATGGCAGGTTATTATTTAAATTTAAGCTTTATAAGTTTTAATTAAAATAAATTATATTTATGTATTTTAGCTCGACGTGATCGTGACCACCTATACGATGGTGGCCTCCCGCAGGGAGGACAGGGACTTTTTCAGGGTAGAAATTCGAATTTGAAATGTTAAAATTAGTGTAATTTTATAACAATTTGCAGGAGCTGAAGTTGCACTTTGTGGTCTACGACGAGGCTCACATGCTCAAAAACTGCGCCTCCAACAGATACGAGCGACTCTTCAAATTGAGGGTAATGGGACAATTTGTTAAATTTGGCAATATCATGATTTTTGTGAAATTTAATAGCCGTAAATTCTCTAATAAGCGCCCTGGGCTGGGCGGGGGCGCTTTTAACTGGACCCCTCGAGAGTGCCAAGATTTTCCCGAAATTTTCAGTATTTGTTACATTTTGTGCACATTTGCATAGCTTTTCGACCGAAACAAGAGATTGTCAGAGCTCGTATGGTACTGTCTATTCGGGAGGGGGCGCTTATTAGAGTATGTTTGCTTTATTTCAGTCGCGCCAAAAGATCCTGGTGACGGGAACCCCACTTCAAAACAACCTGACCGAATTAATATCACTGATGTACTTTGTGATGAGCGATTTGTTCAATCGATACGTCGACGACATCGGACAAGTCATGGCTCAGTTCAAGAGCGTGAGTTTGTTTTAATTTTATAGTTTTTGTTTTGTATAATACTGTACGTAAGCCGCAATACAGTGTTGTATCTAGTTTTTCTACCTGTCTCCACTATACGACGGTTTACGATAGTCGCTAGTGGGTATAGTTTTGTTTATGGAATGCAATTACGGTAGTAATTACTATATGATTATGGTAGTAATGTCGTGCGCAATATTTAGTGCGGGTTTGTGGTTTTACGGCACCTATGCTGTAAGTAGTATGAATTTGGGGCTTTACGGTACATGTGTTTGCCCTATGCGTGACTTGTTCTTCGCCGTATAAATAGGTACCCGTTATTCTTTGTATTGTGTTTTGTTATTATTATGTAAAAACTACCGTATTCCTCTCTGTTGTTTCAGAGTACGGAGGGCGCGGTGAAGTACGCGGCCAATACCATAGGGAGAGCCAAGCAGATTCTGGAGCCCTTCATTTTGAGACGACTCAAGAAAGATGTATGATGTTTATAGTATAGTATTTTGTTTTTGTTGTAGTTTCTGCCGTGAGTTGTGCAACAAAGTACCCCCCCCCCCCTCGAGTAAGGGCCCCCTCCCCTCTTGAGTAAGGGCCTTTCCACCCACCGCGAATATGCCTCCTCTTGAATAAGCACCCCCTCCTTCCTCGAATAATCCCCCCATAAGCTCGCCTTTCGAATAAGCCACCCCCCCCCAATTCCCCCTATTTGCAAGTTTTGCCACCCTCCCTCCCTCCAATAGAGGCAGGAGGAAGTAGTGCTTACGGTGCATCATATTAATCTATAGTATGGCTCTCTATAGCAGTCTATATTACTGTAGGTTCTGAGCGAGCTGCCCTCCAAGACCGAGGAAGTGATCAAATGCGAAATGGCCCCATCTCAATCCAAAAATTATTCCAATTTGGTGGATTTATATCGCGAGCGAAGGGAAAACGCTCTAAAAACCGGAGAGAAACTGAAACAGATCAATTTTGTCATGAAACTGAGACAGGCGGCCAATCACCCACTGCTGTGCAGAAATTACTACGACGACGCCAAAATTGAGGACATGGTCAAAAGGCTGCGAAATAAGGTGGTTTTGGAGTAATTTGGAAGTTTTTAGTAGTGTTTTAACTTTTTGTGCCAGATAGGTGCAATTGGGGGGGGGGGGGGGGGGATAGCCGGGACCAAACGGAACGGAAATCTCGTTCTTGATGTTGACCCCGCCCCCCCTGCTGACAATTGAGCAAAAAACTTAGGAAATTTTCGAAAATTGGCTTTAGAATTGTCAAAATTTTTGCCTGCAGCGCTATTTGTGAACATTTTAGTCATTTTAGGCATTTTTCGCCAGAATAGAACAAAATCATGCGTTTTAGCGCTTTGGGTACCCTATGTGATTTTTCGGAGCGATTTTGGACATCGATTTTTGGGCATCTGAACCCCCCCCCCCTGGCTGACGAGCTCCCGCGTTGTCTCAGTGTTCCCAAAATCCAGGGGCTCCTGCACGAATAATGTTCCCCCTTCAGCCCTTCTCCAAGTACGCGGAGATGCGCCACGAGAAAATCCTGGACTATCTCAGTTCCATGAACGATTTCGAGTTGAATTCATTCGCCATTGAGCACGAGCGCTTTTTCAAATTCAAGCACCAAATCGCGCGCGACCCCCAATATTTTGTGCCGCCGGACTTTTTGATGGACTCCGGCAAGTTGGTGGTACTCGAGAGAATTGTGAAAGAGTTGAAGGAGAAGGTGGGATTATTTTTTGTCGACAATTGTGCCATTTTGGTGTAAATTATTGCTGCGTTTTCTGTTCAAAGTTAGTATGTGTACAAAAATTGTGACATTTTGTGTGAAAATTGTTCTATTCTTCTTAAGAATTGTGCTATTTTTTATTTAAAAGTTGTGCGATATGTATGCAAAAAGTGTGCTATTTTTGTGTAACAAATTCTATTATTTTTTTTGAAAATCCGCAAAAAATTGGCCGAAATTTCAGGGCGAGAAGGTGCTGATTTTCTCCCAGTTCACCATGGTGTTGAATATTCTGGAGGTGTTTCTGGAGGAGAGACTGTATCGATTTCTGAGATTGGACGGTTCGACCGCTGTGATGGATAGGTGGTTAATTTTAAATGATATTTTACTTTTTAGCCCGTACCATCCCGCCCAAAACTTTGAAAATGCGTTGAGCAAGTCTAAGTGAATTGTTGTTATTTTGTGCTATCAAACTCGAAAAACCGGGGTGGTAAAACCACACAATTTTCGACGAAGTTTTGAAATTCGACAGTATTTTTGCATTTTCCAGGCAAGCCCTCATCCAGGACTTCAACCAGACCGACGGCGGCACGCCAAAAGATAACCCCGCTACAACAACCGAAAACGACCAGAATAACATCTTTGTCTTTCTGTTGAGCACTCGAGCCGGTGGTCTGGGCATCAATATGGCCTCTGCCTCCACCATCATTTTGCACGACATCGACTTCAACCCCTACAACGACAAACATGCTGAGGACAGGTGCCACAGGATGGGACAGAAGAAGTGAGTGGGCTGCCCTGCTCCCTCCCCTCCCCCTCCCTTCCTCCTCCTCCCACACACCCTCCCTCGCTCCCTCCCCTCCCCTACTACCCTCCCCTCCCTCCCTCGCTCCGTCTCCCTCCCTTGCTCCCTCCCCTCTCTCACTTTCTCCCCTTCCCTCTCTCCTCTTCGCCACCCCCCCCCCCCCCCCCACCTCCTCTCCCCCTCTTCCCACCCCCTCCTCCGTCCCTCCCTCGCTCGCTCCCCCCCCCCCTCACTCACTGACTCACATTCAGGGAGGTGAAGGTGATCAAGTTGATCTCCAAAGGCACTGTGGAGGAGAAAATGCTTCTCACTTCCATGGACAAACTCGAGTTGGAACAGGAAGTGACTGGCTCGCAGAAAAATGGTGCGATTTTGTCGCGAAAAATAGTGCTCAAATGTGCAATTTTGTGCAAATATAAATCTAATTTAGACTGCCTTCGACGCCACATGGAGAACGTGCTGAATCAGGCTCTGACCAAGGAGTGATAGGATGTGAAAATTGCGCGAAAATACGATTTAGGCACTTGTTTTTGTCACTTTAAAGCACAATTTTGAGCTTTGGTGTTCGAGAGCGGGTGCTTATTAGGTCGTTGTTGTTTGTGACTCAATTGACCTGACGTTGCGATGGTATGATTTGCGCGTACTTTGCTGGTTGTGCTCGCGCATAAGAAGTTTGTTTGTCGAAATGTGGCAAAACTTTCGTTAACAAGCGCAGAGAAACCGGTCCGGCATTTTAGTTCACGAATCATGATGTAACTTTCCTACAAATAGCGCCAAATTCGTGAATTTTGTTTCTTTTGAGGTTACGGTAGTTGATATAGACGTGTTGTCGTGTCTGCTATTGCTACATTACATACAGTATCTTCTTCGTTTCTGCCTATGACAATTCACACTCTATGCCTATTGGCCAGTCTTTCGAAATACTCGACGCTCATTGGCCGATTGTCCGGAATACTCTCCGTTGATTGGCTGCCGTGTTATCGATTTGAACTCGGAATTTAGGCGGCTTCGCCCAGTCTGCACGGCTTAGTCATTCCTTAGTCACTTCGCGAGTGAATAGACTGTGTAGAGCGTTGTTTGTGCTGTCTCCGCAGCTTTGGAATTTCGATCTCACAAGGAGCTTTTTCTGCGCGACTGAAAATGGTGGGAAAAAATCCCATAAAAACCTGAAATTATGCTAGAATTCGGATATTTTGCCATCTTTTCAGAGGGAGGTCATCAGTATTCACGTTGGGCAGGCGGGAGTGCAGATCGGCAACGCCTGCTGGGAGCTCTACTGCCTCGAGCATGGTAAAAATTTGCTGAATGTTGTTACTTATTTATAAAAATCTTTATAAATTGTACTCGAAAGTGATGAGCTAACGAAAGGGCTAGAGGGTGCTCTTTGCGAGAGTGTCCAGTGAATGCCTTTCTTAGTTCCCTCTAAGAAGCTCTGATTCCGTCGTCTTTTGAGCGTCTCACCTTAGTTAGAGAAAGAAATACATCCCGGGGCGAAGTCAATCTTGCCATTATTTCAATGCAGGCATCCAGCCGGACGGTCAGATGCCGAGCGACAAGAGTCTGGGCGGCGGGGACGACAGCTTCAACACCTTCTTCAGCGAGACGGGCAGCGGCAAACACGTGCCCAGGGCCGTCTTTGTCGACTTGGAGCCCACCGTCATTGGTTCGTGGTGATACAGTTATTGCTCGAATAAGGCCACCCCCCCCCCATGTTGGTGTGTAGAACAAGCGCCCCCCGCCTTCAATAGTACCCCTAGGGAATGACACGGCGTTGTGCTGTGTGTGCTATGTTTCACAATACACCGTATGAATGTACAGTACTCATTGTGCATACATTTTGTGCGTTTTGTGCAACATTTGAAGAGTTTAGTGTTTTAAAAGCATTTCGAAGCTTGTGATAGCACGCGAACGTGATGAGCCAAATGGGGTCAGAGGGCGCTTTCTGAGTTCCCAGTGAGCAACCCTGCTTAGTTCCCTCTAAGAAGCTCTGATTCGTCCACTCAAAGAGACTGCATTGGAAATACATCACAATATCACACCAAGACCCGCAAAAATTACACTATTTCAGATGAGGTGCGAACGGGCACCTATCGGGCGCTGTTCCACCCCGAGCAGTTGATCACTGGGAAGGAGGACGCCGCTAACAACTACGCCCGAGGCCACTACACCATCGGCAAGGAGATCATCGACCTCACCCTCGACCGCATTCGACGTCTGGCCGATGCCTGCACCGGTGAGGATACTGTACTGTAGTTGGCGCGAATTTGAACGTTTGAATGTTGAAAAGCGCGCCAATTTCCCAGGCCTGCAAGGCTTCCTGGTGTTCCACTCGTTCGGGGGTGGGACTGGAAGCGGCTTCACCTCCCTGCTGATGGAGCGCCTCTCGGTCGACTACGGCAAGAAGTCTAAGCTCGAGTTCAGCGTCTACCCCGCCCGCAGGTGCCCAGGCGCGTCTTGACCTGGGCGTGTTGCGTGTTTTTGAGAGCGGACGAATTCTCTACCAGCTGGAGAGTACGCATGGCGCTCTGAGGTCGCGACATGACCACGCGCAAATGTCGCCTGTGGATAGTTCACAACTCTCAGTGAGTAGACATTTTGCGTGTGGTCGTGACGCGACCTCTGAGCGCGGTGCGTACTCTCCTGCATTAGTGAACCGCTGCCCGAATTTTCTCAAACTCGCAAGATGTTCGGAGTTGGGGCCGAAATACCATAATTCTCAGGTGTCCACTGCTGTGGTGGAGCCCTACAACAGCATTCTGACGACCCATACCACCCTGGAGCACAGTGACTGCGCCTTCATGGTGGACAACGAGGCCATCTACGACATCTGCCGCCGCAATCTCGACATCGAGAGACCCACATACACCAACCTCAACCGACTCATCGGTGGGTTGGTTTGGGGGTTTGGCTGTGTGATGTGGTGATCTTGATTAGTGCGTGGGTTGGATAGAGTGCAGAGTCTCTACTGTGGCGCCTATGACGCTTGAGGGGCAAATTTTTGGCTGCGGCGCTGCTGTATTTCGTGTCTTGATATGCATTTGTACACTAAATTGAACAAATGCAATAAACAGAACAAAATTCCACACGTTTTGCCAAATTAGCGGAACGATGTTTAATAATTGTGACCTTTCCTACACGTCAGCTGAAACGCTTGATTTATGGGAATAGCGCGCGATGCCAGTGTGAGATTGCGAAAAATATATTGTTTCAAATTATTCCAACCGATCCGAAATCACTGCAGGTCAGATCGTGAGCAGCATCACGGCCTCTCTGCGCTTCGACGGCGCCCTCAACGTCGACCTCACCGAGTTCCAGGTTTGGCCGACGCGACTTTTGGCGCCAGATTTGAAAATTCAAATCTTCTACCATCTTCAGACGAACCTGGTCCCCTACCCGAGAATCCACTTCCCGCTGGCCACCTATGCACCCGTGATCAGGTGTTGATTTGTTCTCGCATTGTCGCAACTTTTTTGAATATTTTTATACAATTTTTTTTATTTAGCGCCGAGAAGGCCTATCACGAGCAGTTGTCTGTCGCCGAGATCACCAACATGTGCTTCGAGCCTGCCAACCAGATGGTCAAGGTGAGAGAAAGTTGCTTTTGCGATAGTTTTAAAATTACACAAATTGCTTAAGAAATGAGGACAAAAATTGAGGAATATTTGTAGATATGTGACAAGAATTGCGGACTAAGAGTAGAACTGTGGCAGAAATATGACAAATGGGGAACAGGTGTAAGAATGTAACAAAATTGAGGAATAACTGCTAAATCGTTGCAAAAATTACGAAGGGACTGTAGAACTGTCACAGTATTTGCGAAATGAATGCTGATGTGGCAAAATTTGCGACATGACGTGTGAAGAATTGCTTAGCTGTAAAAATGTGACAAAAGGTAGCGGAATCACTGCATAAATGTGGCAGAAATTATCTTAATTCGTTGCAGTGCGACCCTCGACACGGCAAATACATGGCCGTCTGCCTGCTCTACAGGGGCGACGTTGTGCCAAAGGTATTCGAATTTTTTTAATTTTGAATTTTTTTGACTCTGCGCCAATTTTACAAAAAAAATTGCAGGACGTGAACGCGGCCATCGCCACCATCAAGACAAGAGGACCATCCAATTCGTCGACTGGTGTCCCACTGGCTTCAGGTCGAAGGTTTTCTAAAATTGTAGTACATTTAGTTTTATATTGCGCTAACTTGCGTTTTTCAGGTCGGCATCAACTACCAGCCGCCCACGGTTGTGCCCGGAGGCGATCTGGCCAAGGTTTGAGAGTTTTTTTGGTGGTTTTGAATTTTAAATCATTAATGTTCATATTTTTGCAATTTTTCACGTAAATATCGGCTGCACTGAAACGACACCCTCTTCAACTAAGCCGGGAGTTCCGTTTATCAGTGACGGGACTCTGTGCAAATGGGAGGGAAAGTATTCTGAGACGTTGAAAGTATCGCCGCTTTGGCCCTACTAAGTATTGGGCTCTGTCGGTTTTGCAGCCGTCTCACAACGAAAAAGATTTTGTATTCTGTGCAAATTTTGGGAAGGCTAACCGAGCGTTGCAATAACCAGAATTGATTATAATCTCCACAAGTTACCAGATTTCTATTCCAAAATGCTACGAAGCGCTCAAATTCAATATTCACAAGCAGAATTGTTTTCAGAAAATTCCCACAAACTTTGTTTTCAGGAATTCGAATAATCTTAAAAAAAAGATTTACCAAATTTTGGTCTTTTTCTAACGTTCGCCTACTGTTTCCAATTTTCTAGAAAAATTTCCCATTTTTCCGAAATTTTGCAAGGTTCTCTGAAATTTCAAAATGTG
>JASAMZ010000174.1:0-14266 GCA_030248115.1 Linhomoeus sp. GSCO2_2 | reverse complement strand
CGACGCGATTCGCGAGCGCTTCAGCAACGCTAGTCTGTTATGGAGTACCGCAAGCCAGCAATACGTTTGACTCGTTCAGTTACGTATTGCTCTTCACCTGTAGCACTCCAGCCTGTTCTTCTGCAGTCCACAGTAGGAGCTCAGACCTTGTTCCGACATCAGAACATAGTGCAAAGGAAAGTCGAAGAATTCCCCATGGCTAATCTCGAACGCCGAGTCAAACTGGTTTTTCCATTGGTCGTTGCAGCCGCGGTAGCAGTCGACTCGACTCTTGATGGACGCGTCGCCGGCTGCTGTATCGTTGGCGTTTTGAACGTTCGCCGCCACAAAGAGAAATTCTCGTTTGAAGCGGTTTCTGCTCAGCTTCAGGGAGATTTCTTCTGCGGATGTAGTCGCCCAGAAGTAATGCACTAGAACTGCCATAACTAAAACAGACGCGAAGAATGGCGGTTAGCATACTATGTTTGCATATTATGCAAGGTTTGGACGCTAAAACCAACGTCTTACCCGCCAATGCTTTCGCACCCATTTTGCAGTTGTTGCAGCAGTGTTGATGTATTTCCACTTATTGCGAGCGCGACAAAAGAAACAGTCCAGAAATGGGAATTAATCGAATCAGCCGCTGGAGAAGGGAGGGAAGGGCGAGACTATACCTGCGCGCTACTTCGTTGCGCAACGATGCGCTTTGGAATTTCTCGCTGTCGCGCCGCCGTGTGACTCCTCCCACCCCGCGAGACGACGACGACGACGGCGACCACAATGACGACGACGACGACGACGACAACGAGCACTCTTTGCCCCCGTTCAAGGACGAAACGCCGGCCCTCAAAGGGCGATTTATGATCGTCGGGGCGGGAGGGGGAAGTTTTTTCTCAATGACTGCGTCGACCGGGGTTGGGGTGTCTTTTGAGAGCGAGGCACTCAGAGAATTGGGTGGTGTTAGGTCAATGGGGGCGCGCTGATTGGATCAGGCCACTTTTGACTCCTCGCGGAGTTTGGCGCAAATTTGACAATGCGGCCTGATCTGTGAAGTGAGCTGAAAGTGTGGAGTGAGCATGGATTGCAAAAGGAGTAGGACCGTAGGACGTTCTTCCAGTTCTGAGCTGTTTTCTGCTGCGGTTCAAGGACCGTTAGCGAAAGCGAATTGGAGCAATGCCACTCATTTGGATCAAACACCGCGACAACTCCACCCGTTACGTGTTTGCATGGTCCCTCACAAAATTCAGTCGTGGCTTGCAACTGCCCCTAATGAGTTGCATTGGCAAATTTGTGCTCCGACCCAGCGTAGGCACACTTCGCATCCTCTAGCGTGTATACAACATCCCCGAAGAAGCAACCTTCAGACTTACACTCCTGCAGAGCGGCAGAACCGAAAGGCAAACACATCTGCCTGGAGGGGGGCAGGAACGCGGGCGCGTCTATGCACGTCGTTTGGCTTTGTTAGAGGTCCTCGTTTGGCCGTCGTCGCCGTTGCCGTCAGTTGTCGCCGCCTCCTCCTCCTCTCCTGGCGAAGCAGAAGCAGCAAGTTGAGTAGAAGAAGGAGCCGCGACTGGCGCGCGGCTACTAGCGCGCAGATGCTTTTCCTGCCACCTACACCCGCACGGTGGAAGCGGAGAACAGTGTCAAAATTTAGCCGCTCGCGCTTCAGCGCGCCCGTCCCCCCACCCGCCATTTCGGCACTTCAGGCAGCGATGCGGCCCGGCCGAAGGAGATAGCGCACCGCTAGCGCGCGACGACGACAAATAAGCTTAAGTAGGTTTTGCGTTTGTGGCAAGGTCGCAAAAGTTTGGTTAGGCAATAAAATCGGTAGTCTAGACAACATGGAGACGGTGACGGTTCGAATGAGCCGCAGTGATGGGTTGACACCGAGGGGCTTCCGAATTCAAGGAGCCCATGAGTTCAACACACCTCAGGTGATCGGGGCGGTAAGGACTCTTACTCGTTCGCCGCCGTTGTCGTCGTCGTCGTCGTCGTCGTCGTCGTCGTCGTCGTCGTCGTCGTCGTCGTCGTCGTCGTCGTCGTCGTCGTCGTCGTCGTCGTCGTCGTCGTCGTCGTCGTCGCCGCCGCCTGCGATTGCTACTGGCCTGCATTTGCAGGTCAGCGGAGGCAGTCTCGCGGATCGTGCAGGTTTACGGGACGGCGACACTGTCAAGGAGCTGGCTGGAAGACCGTCAGGCACTATGCGACACAAAGACGCTCAAAACGTCATCGTCAACTGTGGAAACGATTTGGATCTTGTGGTTCAGAGGTACTGTACACACGCTTGCTTTTCCGCCCATGTGACCAGTTTTTCTCGGCCTGAGAATACTCACGGTAAAATCCACCCGACGATTACTGAAAATATTGTAAACCACAGGCCAATCACGTTTGCTGCAACAGTAGCTTCTCCGTTGCACAGATCCCTGTCGTTGCACGTGTCACAGTTGTACGTCCCACCCAACTGTTCACAAGTTGTGGTTCCAAAGAAGTAGGAGTTGCCTCTTCCGTTTGATGGACAGCGCTCATTGAGGGCGCACGCCTTGGTTTTGAGAGTCTCGCCTGTAACAACTTGATGGGCATGACGAGAACACAAATTACTGTGCCTATGTATAAAGCAAGTTCTAAAGCGCTCTGCACTGCATAACTCACTGCGAGGACCATTCTTGATCTTGCAAGTCTCTTCCATGCATGACTCTGCGTTCGAAGCGCACTCCAGAATGCCCTTGATGTCCGAAGCAGGCAGGTCAATGTGACATCGCAGCCCATCTGAATGTAGAATTTTAGTCCGACGCGCAAATTATCCACGGAAATAACTGGAAATGGATACCCTAGTCGTTATCGAATCGAATAGATATCATACCAGTTAGGTAGCGACGCGTCTCAACGACGAGCAGGGCTGCTATGAGAGCAGGCAATACTCTGGCCATGGCAAAGCCAGTGACAGTTGAAGAGCTTACTCTAATACTTCATACTCAACCTGTAGTGTACGTCGGTGCGTCGTTATTCAAGCGGCCTGGGTTATAATATGCGCGAGTGATCGGCAAAGCTGACGCATGCAGTGTTTGAACAGGCGTGTATGAGTGACGAACGCAAGCTATAGAGATGGAACAATTCTGGCCGAATACTGTCACGATTTCCAAATTGAAAACAAAACGCCAGCTCAGTTTGGCAGCGTGCAAGTATTGTAGATGAGTCGGAGATCACAACCGGATCACACGGCCGTTTGGTCTTCCTAAAACGTTAGCTCTCACGCTGCAGTAGTCACAAACTGTGCCTTCTCACGCTATGCGGCAGTTTCCCCAGTTTCACCGGCCGGTGGTCAGCCTACGCTGCGTGAGCGCATCAACTTGCAAATTTCGCGCCCGCGCGCGCAACGGAAGAAGAGCGTTTCCTGCGTGACCCGCTTTCATTCCTGCCGCTACACGCCGAATGCATAAACAAAGAGGTGTAGGTACGCACATAGACAGGCCGCCACACCGCATATGATTAACTCCTGCGAAGGGGGGGGGGGGGGGGGTGGAAGCGCGACCGCCGTCCATCCGTTCGCGCCTCTGCATTCGTCATCGTCTCAGACGGACGGAGATAAGCCAGTTGGGGCGATTTAGAACACACGAACGGATACTGAATACCAGTGGCCTCAAAGCTACTTGGTGTACTGTATGTAGGAGTGAATTGGAGGATTGGTTGGAGTGGAAGTCAATTTTGTGGCTTGCGCACACGGTACCTACAAGGATGGTTAGAATCACCAACACGCCAAGGCCCTGGTACGTACCGTTTACATGGTAGCAATGAAGTTGATGTGAAGTTGATAGCATTGTTCAATACAGTGCGTTGTGGTTGTTGGTCAGGTACTGTCCCACAATCTGTACCGTATCAACCGTACGCCTAACGTGCCGCAGTAGTTTAATGAAAAGTGTTTCCACCCAGTTGATTTCAGCAACCACGCAATGAATCCGACGTTAGCAAAACACCCAAGTGCCAAGACATCGTAATGTGTTTCCACTCAGTTGATTTGCGTGGTTGCTGAAATCAACTGTATGGAAACACTTTTCATTAAACTACTGCCGCCAGTTTATCTGGCGTCCATGCTACTTCTACTTTCCAATATTGCAGCAAACTCGCTGTTAATTCCAGGACCGGCAGCTCGCACGGTGGGAGCGCCGCCTTCAAAGGGCCTCCCCCCTTCACCGCTTCCTTAGAACAGGACGGCACCCTGAGCAAGTTCCAGCACAGCGTGCACACGAGCGAAGCGCCTGCGGCGGCGCCTCCACCACTGCCCAAGAGCGCCCCTCCGCCTCTCTCGCCCGTCAGACCACCCGCCGCGCACCCCCCTACGGTGGCACCCAAGCCTGACCCTAACGTCAAGGTGCACCTCGTGTCCAACTATAAGGAGGTGGGGACTGCGCGGCGTTATGTGTGCTACAAACTGTCCTGAATGGCGTTGAATTAATAGAATCAAGCGAAGTAAAACGAAGTGAAATAAGAATGAATCAAAATATATCAAATAAATAAAATAAAATCTAAGCTAACTAAATAATTAAAGTAAAATAAGATGAAACTAAGTCAAACTAAATCAAGTCAGTTAAATTAAATAAGTTAAGCCATTTAAATTAAATTAAAATAAATTAAAGCATTTAAATTAAAATAAATAAAATTAAATTAGGTTGAATTAAATTAAATTAATTACATTAAACTAAACTGGATTATACAGGGTGTCCCAGCTATCTATCCGGGGTTTCATTCGCTAATAACTTCCGCATTTTCAAACGAAATTCGACCAAATTTGCACACGATAGAAACACATCTAAGGAATTTTTGTGGACAAAGTTTGAGCTTGCTCCGAACAAAGTTGCCTGAATGGCAAGGGTTTGCTAATGATTGGTCAATTTTGTGCGTGCCTGTAGTGAGAACACCAACTTTGCAGCCGCCGTTCTCAAGCTTTGCACCACATATTAGGCCCAACGTTGGGTATGACGTACTGCTGGGTGTCTCAGACAAACTGTAAAATCTTCAGACAATTTGGTGCAGCGAATGGGAAATGGCGCCACTTTGCGCAACATCGTGCCGCAACTCACTGCGTCCTGCAGCTGAAAGTGGCTCCCGTTTCTGACATGACATTGCGTAAAGTAGCGCCATTTGCTGTTCATTGCATCAAATTGTCTAAATGTTTTGTAGATTGTGAGTAACATCCTGCAGTATGTTCTGCCAAAGTTTGGGGTTGATACAAGGTTGGTATTCTCACTTCCATTTACGCGCACGTACAAAATTGACCAATCATCAACAAACCCTTGCCATTCAGGCAATTTTGGTCGGAGCAAGCTCAAACTTTGTCCACAAAAATTCCTTAGATGTGTTTGTATCGTGTGCAAGTTTGGCTGAACTTCGTCGGAAAATGCGGAAGTTATTAACGATTGAAACCCCGGATAGATAGCTGGGACACCCTGTATTAAATCAAAACAAATTAAATATATTAATTAGATAAAATTTAATTAAATTAGGCTAACTTAGGTTGCATTAAATTGAATAAATTGAATAAATTGAATGAAAGTAGATTAAACGCAGTTAAGTTAAGTTTAATTTAATTCCTGACTAATTGAAAATTGGTCCAGCCTTTGCGAAAGCTTGTCTCCGAAGACACTGCGCTCACCAAAACACTAGGCGTGGGCAAGCATGAGAAGGGATGCAACGCTCCAAGAACCTCCGCACACGTTCTCTAAGAACCCTTCGAAGTACACCAGACGAAACATACCTATACCAAATCATCCTGAGAACGCATGCGACGCCGTGCCCATGGAATCAAACATTACGCTATTCTTCAGGGCACCACAGGAGTGATCCCAGGCTACAACGTGGCGGCGCAGCCTTTCGGAAGCGGCAGCGGATTGTCCAGCAGGACAAGTGGGACTAAGGCTGTTCCTCCAGCACCCGGTGGGCCCGGAGTAACCCATCTGCAGTACAACTCCCCCATGGGACTCTACTCGCCTAGCGCAGCGGCCGAGCAGTATCTTCAGCAGACTGGAGGGCTGTTTGGAACTGAGTGGGTTAGAGGTGTTTGGTTCTCCGTCGTAAGTTGCAGCAATGAGATCGAGTGGCTTGTGTGCGACAACGTACATACATACAAGACATTCACAAAGGTCGCCATATTAAAATTCAATGAAACTTTTGCAGACGGTATATTGATGTGACGTCGTTGCGTTTCATGAACTCAACCGAGCGTACGTACTAACACAAAGCAAAGACTGGTGTTAGTTTATAGTTACCGTAAATCCTCTAATAATCCATCCTCCCGCTTCCTTCCTTCTGCGGCACGCCCTCCTTGGTCATAACCAGGAAAGGGCGCTTATTGGAGGATTTATGGTAGCTCTTGCACAAACGTAATCTTACATATAGTTCCCACGTGAAGGCAATGGTACTTAGGTACAGTACCGTAGGTAGCCTTGCACAGTTGTGAATCGACAGCCAGAGTTGAAACTTGCCTACGCTGCAAACATCCCTTCCCCTGCAGTCCCCCATCTGAAGAAGCGCGCGGAGGAGCAGCAGAGGGCGCCCAGCTACGCCAAGTCGGCCACTCTGCAGCTGATCCAGGAGACGGAGTCGCAGCACCCCCATCAGCAGCACAGACCCCTCTCTCCACGGGGGGCGCCCCACATGAGCCACAATCAACAGGACAGCTGGGCCGAAGGAAGAGAAGAGACCCTCCATCCGGTTGACCCCAACGTCCAGTCGGGGGCCCTGAAGCGGCTCACCACGGCGCTGGGAGTGCCCACGCGAGGTGGGTGGTCTCGAGCGGATTCGTACAGTAGTTTGGGTGCTTGATTTGCGCCGTAGTGCAGTGGCGTGGCCAGAGGCCGTCTGTGTCCCCCCCCCCCCCCCCCAGATGCCGGCCGGCATAACATTGGACATGTGGCGTTGGAAATGCGCAAATTATTGCGAAACAAACGATATTTTTGCCTACGTAGATTTGGGCGCATTAGCACCAAACCGGCAAAATAATATCCCACCCATCCAACTTGTCAATCTTATCTACCCCACTTCGACAATGTGCTTCATTGTAGTGATGGCACTTGAAAACCGGGTAAGTACTTACCCGGTTTTACCCGGTTTTTTTAAACCGGGTATACTTACTTCGTACTTACCCGGTTTAGTTTGGCGTACCCGGTTTTACTTTTACCCGGTTTTTCTCCGCGTTTACTTACCTGGTTTCAGGCCGAAAACCGGGTACCTGGTTTACTTACCCACTACCAAAACTTGGGTAAGAAACCGGGTAAACAGCTGTAATTTTACAGCTTATGCTCAAGATACCTTACCTGTTGAGTGTGCAAAGTAAAATTGCAACATTTCTTGTTGAATAAATTTCACTTTGCACTCCTAAATTCATCAACTTCGGGAAAATTGACAGCATGTGAAGTTTTAACGAAGAACACTCCAGTTCTTAATGAGAATCTGCACCACCAAACAATAAGGTCAATGAATGATCAACGCTGAAAATACCGCCGTCATCTTCGTACATAGTTAGTGTGACACTTTTAAAGTGCCTTTGGAAGTTTTGTATTTGGGTAGTATCGACACTACATCGTCTGCTTCAGTTTAAGTTAACGCAATAGCTGCTTAAACTTGTTTTGCTTCATTTCACGAACCACAAATTTGGCTCATAAATTTGCGCTGGTGAATGCGAAGTGTTGTATAACTTCTGGAAGAACATAGGTGTCAACACAACGCAATAATTTTGGCTTTCTGATGTGCAGAAATCGAGATTTCTACTTGAGTTTACTTACCCGGTTTACCCGGTTTTGTGTCCAATTACTTACCCGGTTTTCGAAAAACTGGGTATACTTACTTGTACTTACCCGGTTTTCAAATTTCAGATTTTACTTACTTTTACTTACCCGGTTTTAGAATCCTCAAAGTTGCCATCACTATTGGGGACTACCACTATTTGGAGATCTTACTCTATTCGGCACTTTACGGTAGGCGCAGGTCGACTGGAAGCTGGATACGGTGGCAAATCTGTAAGGGTAGCGAAGAACAATCAGGGAAATGGCAGTTCCACAGCCAGCAATCGTTTGCGGTTGGTTGACCGGCAGCGCAGCAGCATGTGAGACATCAGTTTCAATTCTCCGTCTGTGTGACGCTTCTCGCAGGGCATATTATGTACATCAAATTAGACTGAGCGAAACAGCTTTCATTCTCGGCTCGAGCATCTTTGAATGATGCGCACGTGTGGATCAAACTCAATAAATACACAGGTTTGCTAAGAGCCAGTCATTTTAGCCTGCCAACACTTCTTACAAGCACAACTCTCGAATCACGGTCAAAGGATGGCAACCACCACAGCGCAAACCTTTGTGCTTCTCGTAGCACTGGGAACAATCTTGGTTTCTAACAACGGAGGCAGCGAAGGTTTGAGCAACCTACGTAGTAAATGGGTGTGACGTGCAACTTGGATAGATACATATGCTCAATTTGCAATAAGTTGAGCGAGTATATTCAAATTCGGCTAAGTCGAATCACTACGACAAGTGACAATTCTCTAATTTGCATGAGCTTTGCAGCCGCCCCAACCGCCGATGGAGAGAACGATATCGATTTCACTCGTCGTCATGCAAACCGTCCGGTGACAAAGTTATTGTCTAGTGAATTTCATTTCGACGTAGAAACCGACCGCACAATGCACCACTTCTGCTTGTGTCACTGATAGTGCGCAGGTTTCACTCGGCTCGTTCGCCATTCACTGTATCAGTAATTTCCAGGCCTTACACAGGAGCCGCCACAATCCAGATTTCATGTCCAGACGCTCGGCTTACGAAACCCGCTGAAGAAGGCCTCGGCAGACAGAGAAACAGATACATACATTCTAGTTTCGGGTATATTTGCTGATACGTTTCCGGGTATGTATGGGTTCCCTTCTAATCTCGGTGATTTATCGACGGAAAACAGCTGATTTGACAGCTCGCGCCCCGTTATTTGGCAGGAATACGGTAGTATCCATCCATCCAGGCGCATGGCATCACGTGCGCCCGACGCCTTCCCCGCACCGCTGCGCACAGCTGTGTGCTGCGCCGCATATAGGGCCCTGATGTGCGTAGTGTGCGGTAGTATGGCTGCCTTGTGCGCGGTTGGGGAGTGTTTGTTGAGAGAGTGGATGTAGTACGTCCGTTCGATAGTATAGTTGTGTTCCCTTGTGTTGAATCGTAAGATTGAGCGTAGTGGCAAGATTTGCGGCGAAAATTTCCATTGAAAAGCTTATAGTTTGCGTGCGTCGCTTCTAAGCTGCCTAGGCATTTCTGAACGGCCGGTTACGAGGTCCAGTGAAAAAATTCCCCAATTTAGAATCACGAAGTTGGTGGCTAGTTCGCATTAATTTTTGCGCGCCGTAGCCGTACAAATCTCGCTTCCAAGCGGCGTTTTCGCGTTTCGTCAAATTTTAACCCTTTCTACCAAATTTTGTGCTGTGGCACATATTGCTTAACCCCTACCGTAACCACCCAATAGGTTGCACCGTTCAGAAGCGTGAGTTGGTGTCCGCAGGTTTAATGTTACGTGCACTTTGAGTGGTCCTATCGTTTCGGCTTCATTGTCATCCCAATTGATGAGTTTTTGCGCGAACTGGGTTAATTACAGTTGCTTCAAAAGTGGGCACATTTCAGAGCGGTCAAAGTTAGGTGAAAGTGAGAGAAACTCGCACAAAAACCGAGTCGGCATGTCGAGTCCCAGCGCCGGCAAGCGGCGAATGGACACGGACGTGATCAAACTGTGAGGCATACTTAAGTCTACACTTAAGTTCAGCACGGTCTTAGTATGGTGCGCTGGCAGGATCGAGAGCAAGCACGAGGTGACGATCCTGGGCGGTCTCAACGAATTCGCCGTCAAGTTTTTCGGCCCGAAAGGAAGTGGGTTTCGTGCAGAATTTTGTGCTATTTTGGTGCGAATTACGATTTTTTTTTTCGCATGTTTTCAGCTTCGTACGAAGGCGGCGTGTGGCGAGTCAGAGTGGATTTGCCGGAGAAATATCCCTTCAAGTCGCCTTCCATAGGTGAGAACAGAGAAAGATAAAAATTTCGTCTGAGGAATCTGAATTTGAGCGAAGTCAAATTTGTGCCCTTTCCATGCAGGATTCATGAATCGAATCTACCACCCGAACATCGACGAGGCGTGAGTGGCTGTTGTGGTCAAATTTCTAGTGTCGAATTTCGTAATTAACACTGTAACATGCGCAATTTCCAGCTCCGGTACCGTATGTCTTGACGTCATCAACCAGGCCTGGTCCGCCCTCTACGGTGCGTATTTCGTAACAAATTCCTACTCAAAATCCCGCTATTTTTGCACAATTCTTCCGCAGATTTGGCCAACATTTTCGAGAGTTTTCTGCCCCAATTGCTGACCTATCCCAACCCCACCGACCCCCTAAACGGGGACGCGGCCGCTCTCTACTTGCACAAACCCGAGGAATTCAAGCGCAAATGCAGGGGTGAGGGAGAAATTACTGTAATTTGGCGAAAACACTGGCTCATTTGAAGATGTAAAATTTGTTGAGACAAACTTGTTCAAGAAATATTTGGATAAACTATTTAACCGTATAAAATAATTTTCAGAAATAAAAATGTAAAATTTGCTTAGCCCCATTCTGAAATAAGATTCAAAGCCAAAACTACCGTAATTTGGCCAGACTGGCTGTTTTAAACAAATAGGCGAAGTTCTTTTGGTGTGTAAAGCCAACTTGTCTCAAAACATTTTTCAAATTTACTTGGTGCGAAAGTTGGTCAAACCCAATATCGAAAGAAATCGCCAAACCCATTTTGTTCACACACAGCCGATACTTGCGCCAATTTTCTGGACTAGTTGGCAAACTTTTCCCCGCTTTTGCAGACTACGTCGAGAAATACGCTTCTCCCGAGGCTCTCAGGCGCTACTGCCCCCAAACCGACGGGCCAAACTGTCCGCAGAATCGAAATTCGAACGGTTTGTTTTTGTGTGAAAATTTGCCATTGGCTACAGGGTCACCCAACAAGTCTCTTTTAAAAAGCGGAGTGGTTTTGAGCTTTGACTTTTTACTGAGATTGTAGCAAGGCCCTTTCCGGCTTCGTGCAGCGTCTTTGACTCTCCTCGCGACACTTTTTGGAGTGGTCTTGCTACGCAACATTGGTATCGCTCGGGTTTTAATTCTTTACACCAAGAAAATCATCTTTTAAGACTAAATTTAAAAAAAAACACTGGAATCTAACGCAAAACTACAGGTTAATTGTGAGCATGATTTGATGCTGGCTTGCAGTGAGCTCTTCAGCGATGTCAAGACCGCCGCTCTGCAACGCACGAGTGCCAAGATATAACGAACCAAAATCTGCAGTTTTTATCGCGTTTTGGTTACTGTAGCCCTCTCATTGACCTTTTCGGAAAACTTTTTGTTGTCGGATTCTTGCTCAGGAGGTCGAGCGCTTCATTTTGATATGCGATTCGACTAGGTACGATGAAGTTTTGACTTTTCGCGGACATTACTTCTGGATACTGTAGCCCGCGATTTTTAAAACTTGTTATTATTTCGACGTCTCAGTTCGCAAGAGTAGTCCGAGGGCTACCCGTCGATGAGTCGAACTCAACCCAGCGACGTCAGACAAGCGAGTTATTAAGCCCGAAGCAAGCGTGTCGTTTCCAGTTTTCGACGCGTTTTGGTTACTGTAGCTCTCTGTTTAAACTTTTGAAATTTTTTGTTGTCGGATTCGTGTTCAGGAGCTCGAGCGCTTCACTTTGATATGCGATTTGACTAGCTTCGGTCAACTTTTGTCTTAAGATGGACACCACTTTGGGATACGGTAGCGCGCGACTTTGAAAACTTATTTCAGTTTTGAATACTCAGATGGCGAGAGGAGTCCGCGGGCTACTCGACGATGTCTCAAACTCCACCCTACGACGTCTGACGAGCGAGTTATTAAGCTCGAAGCGAGCGTGACGTAAGACGCACGCGCACGCGCGCACGCACGGACGCTCTTGATAGGGTTCGCTCGGCTGAGGCCGAGCGAAAAAAAGACATTTGGCGGCCGCCGTTCTCGAGGGTGACTGCATGAATCCGGTCCCTTGGACAGAACGTACTACGGGGTGTTTTCACAAAGAACCCAAAACTTCGGACCGTTTCATACACTGGAGAGAAAATGGTAGTCGTTTGGAAATGTTAGAGATTGCAGCGTTTGCGCGAAACGATGCCATTTGCTCTCCAGCGTATGAAATGGTCCGATGTCTTGGTTCTTCATTAGAAACACCCTGTAGTATGTCCTGTCCAAAGTGGGACCTGATACAGTACGTGGAGTGACGCTCGAGAACGGCGGATGCGTATGGTTAGGGTCTCACTTTTTTGATTATTTTTTCAAATTTGCGCAGTTTAGGCGGCAGTCACGGCTCGTCGTCGTCGTCGTCGTCTATCTTCCAACAACAACAACAACCACGACAAGAAGAAGGAGTCCGATTCCGAGAGCACCATTTCCGATTTTTCCGAAGGTATTCTTTCTGCAAATTGAGTACATTTTGACAAATTTCCAACGCAATTTTGGCCTCAATTTCCAGACGAGACCCAGGGAATGGAGTTGTGACGAAAATGCAAAGTCGCAACTACCGTACGCACGCGGCATTTTCCAAAACTTCATAGAATAATGCTGTGTCTTTTGCCGCCGCGCTGTGCTTTCGCTTTACGTGTCATTTCGCCGTCGTCGGTGTGTACACACAACAGTGAACGATATCATCCCTCCACTCTATTTGGGAGTACTGTAGGGCGCGGAATTTGAAAATCGATCCAGGATTTTCTTCGCCGAAGCGCGAAAAGTTGGAAAGTCGTTGAATTTGGAAGAATATAGAAAGAAGTTACACAATGTGTTCTATAAAATAAACTTGGCTGCAAAGCAAACAAGCATGATTTGGCAAAGAATGTTGACTGTATGGTAATTTAATAATCGATTTTACGCGATTTTTGTGACGTCGATCTTATTGTCGCAATCAAACTTTTTCAATTTTCCATGCGTCTCTTTCATAAAAATTTCAACGACTCTAATCAGCGAATGCAACGCGTGAATATATTACTTCTCTGGTCACCAAATGGCGAGCAAATGTCGTTATTTTCTCCGCCGCTGTACAAGGTGAAACGCGGCGAAAATTCGACCCAAAACTTGTTATGCATTCGCGAGCCGTTTAGCGTAATTTCCGGTTTGTTGCGCGGTTTTGTAGTGTGTACGGTAAGTACCCCTTTCTCGAATACGGTAAAAATTTGCGCGCGCGTCTAAAATTCGGTGAGAAATCCTCTCGCGTTGGAACTGTACACTCTGTTCATTGATTGGGTGCAGTATACACGTCACCTTCGTGTACCAAACAACAATAGTTTGTGTCCTTACCGTAACGCGTACAAAGACCACCAACAAGCACCTTTCACCAGTCACCACGCTAAAAATCAACAAAATTCTACGCATTTCGCATTGAAAGGGTTCGTAGCGTGTGCGGGGATATGTCACAGTTTGGAGCGTCGCGAGTATTGTCAGAGCTGTCTCGCACGGTACTTTATGGCAAGTGAAAGGCACGGAGAAGGGGAAAGAGCCCCGCAGGAAAAGTGAACTTTCGCGCGAAAACCTATTGAACGCCCCTAAATACCTAAGTAGGCAGGCACGATATGGCAAGACAGAGCTCGGTCTAAGGCACGTTTCAGGACCGTCACCACAACCAAATCCCGGGCGAATCCAATAACGACTACTGCGCGTCTCTATTCAGGCTGCCGCTGGAGGAGGCGGCGTGCACGTGTCTAAACACCGGTGGTTGTACTTCCGAGTCATGGTAGAGGGGCGATTATCGATCTCGGATAGATTGCTCGTGAGTCGGCCTGGGGCTGATGACCCCTTTGCGGGGCGCCGGTCGGCGCTCCTCCCACGCGCTGATTCATCGCCTGAAGGAAGGTATGAGGGGGAGGGGAAGGCGGGGAGGGAGGGGGAGACGGGGGGGGGGTGGGGGCGTTGGAAGGAAGGAGGGGGAATGGGGGAGGAAAGGAAGGGGATGGGGAGGAAGGGAGGGGAGGGGGGAGGGGGAAGACGGGGGGGGGGTGGGTGGTTGGATGAAGGGAGGGGGGTTGAAAGGAGGGAAGGAAGAGAGGGAAAGGGAGGCAGGCCCAGAGTGTGGGAGGGAGGGAAGGGCGGGGGGGGAGGAGGGAGGGAGGGAGGAAGATTGGCAGCAAGTCCAGGCAGAGAGGACCCCCATCCACACCCTCACCCTATTGGCAGCGTCCGTCGCGTGTCTATCTATGCGGGCGTACTCCGTAGCGATA
>JASAMZ010000172.1:0-17711 GCA_030248115.1 Linhomoeus sp. GSCO2_2 | reverse complement strand
TAGATGGCGGCAATAAATTCATACGCTCTTGCAGGCGCCTCGGCCTTCCTGGAAAGGAACTGCAGCGCCAGATTTCGCTGTCTTCTCGACAACACCTGCGGTTTCTTGGTGTGGTTGTTGGGACGGATTCTCTCTCGCGCTTGCCCTCAGAGAAAGGTACTTTTGTCCGCTTTCAGCGGATCGACATTCGTGGTCGGCTGGCGCCTTTGCACGGCCTGCCGCACAACTACGTCATGGGTCGTCCGGACCCGTCGGCGCCGGTTCTGGGCCTCGTGGCCGTCTGCAGCCCATTCGTGCCGCCGCCCAACCTGGACGGACCGGACACGGAGCCCTTCCTCAAGACCAAGCACTCGCTCGACTTCAGTCTCGTCTCGGCCGACGCCAAGGCCAAGCAGCTGCTGGAACTCGGCCCAAGTCACAGTCACGGCTCTGACGGTATTGAGGAGAAGGCGCTGCCGGCGCCCTACTACAACCTGCTCCACTGGGACGACGCGCCTTGCCTGGCAGAGGCTCACAAAGAGGGTTTGTTTCAAACTTGTCCTAACCGCAAGATTTTGTTCATACTATGACAGTAGTTGAGGCGGTCGCTTTCAGTGATCAAAAGCGGCGCCTCTGGCCTACTGGTGTACAGGCTGATCAGCACAAAGTCTCAGAGGACCTACTGGGTCCAGTCGAGTTGCCGTCTGTTCTACAAGAATGGGAAGCCGGACACGATTGGATGTACCCACCGACTGCTGACGTTGGTTCTTCAACGTCTTAGACAGCTATGTACTGTATGTATTGTACATATGTAGGTACATGCCTACTTTGCAGATGTAGTTAACTGTACAATGTAGTAGAGCTATGTAAATATGCATGTAGGTACATACATATGTGCACAAGTCAACAAATACACACCGTATTTAGCGAGGTCGAGGGCACCGTGCTGCTGGAGAAGAGGGCCTCCTTGAGTGCCAAGCTGCTGAGCTTCGACGACTCGTTGCTGCAGTCGCCAAAGCTGCTTCAGTCAACGGCCGCCCTATCAACCGACGGCCCGTCAACTTCGGCACTCGTAACCAAGCCTTCCCCAACGTCAGGGCAACCGAGCAGCAGTTACACTGGCAAGCGCCACCGTTCGAGTAGTAGCTGCAGCAGAGCCAGCGCAACCGGCGCCTCGCTGCTGGAGAGTCAACAGATGCACCTGGCGACGGCTCTGGCGGAGCAGCAGCACCAGCAGGAGCTCATGTCGTCTTACTTGGCGCAAGTTGATCCGGCCATGGTCGCTGTGGCTGCGCAGAGCTATCCAGCCGATCTGGAAGAACAGCGTCGTCTTCAACTCCACCAACAGCATCAGCAGCAGCAACAGCAGCAGCAGCAGCAGGCACTGCTCTACCAATCCGAGTACTGGAACTGCGCCGTCGACGCCGCCTACTACGCCTACAACGCCAATCGAATACCTGTCGCCGAGACGAGCAGCTTCTACGGAACGGCCGATCCCGCCTGGTACGCGGCCACTTATCAGCAAGCGCTGCAGAGCGGCGCCATTGCGGCTCCGTCGGCAGTAGTACAAGTCGACCACGCCAGCCTGCAACACGATCTTCATGGACAGCACCATCCGGACGCAGGACAGCCCCAGCTCAATATTGGCTCACATACCTTGCCTAACCCGGTCGCTCCGCCTCCACCCGCAGCGGCACTGCGCTTGGACAAATCGGTAAGGCATTGCCTGTCTGAATCGAATACAAATGGCGCTATCGTCTTATCGACGCTAGCCGTAGGTACATACAATCGAGTCCAGTGCAGCGAGTGCAGCACGCACATACCACATAAACGAGTCAGCTCCGCGTTCAGGTGGGCGGCACAATCGTTCTCGATGCTAATGGAGCGGCCAGCTTCAACTTTCCGATAGCCGAAGTAACGAACGCCATCCTGGGGCAGTGACTTTCACTCACACGATTGTTCGAATTATTCGCCACTCGAGTTTCTACAAAATGCGACCGTTGGTACAAAGAATATTCGGAGGTAATCTCAACTGCTCTCCGTGCTCAGATGTCTATCTGTGCTGTGCATTTCATGATTTTCGTACGTGCTTCTTGGGGTACCTATACGTACAAGTAAAACTGGATTCCCCCATTACTTCCAATCAGTCCTCCCAAGCTTCCTGCGTCACAATGTGCATCGTTCACCGTTAGCAGGCGGTCAGTCAAGACAGGCACCGGTATCACCACTCGAAGAACCACGATCACCCTTCAGCGTCGGCTGCTGCGACTGCGACTTCCGGAACTGGCTTTGCGCGACGACGACGACGCCTTGTCGGCCGCTCTGCCGCTGCCTCTCTTCTTGGTCGATCGGCTGCGGCTTCTGCTGCTGTCGGCTTGTCGTCCACTTCGGCCGCCGACTTGTCTCGAGTTCTTGGCCTTACTGCTGGCCGAGCGACTCACCGACGCCGACCGACCTTCGCCCGCCCTGCGAGAAGAGCGACTGGCACGCGACCGCCCAGACTCTTTGGTTCGCTTGCTTTTCTGTCTGGTCTGTTTCTCTGTCGCCTTCTTCTTCGGAGTCTCCTTAGTTGCTATCGCCTTCGCTTTCGATTTGTTGTCGTCCGTCTTTGGCTTCGCCTTGGGCACTCGTCCTTTCGTGCTGCGGGAAGTGGAAGCCGACGGTGACGGTGACGGCGATGGCGACTCGACCCGGCGCCGGCTTGACTTGGACATAGACCTCGACGAATCCACCGAGGGGCCGACGCTCTTTTCCGCTGGCTTCTTTCTGACCGGCTTCTCTTTTGCTCGCGAGCGAGACTGCTTGGCGGAGTCGGACGAAGGTCCCATATTGTCCGGACGCTTCTTTCGGCGCTTCGATTTGGCGTCGTCTGTGGCGGCGCTTTCTGACATCGACAGGTCGTCCTTTCGCTTATCTTTAGCACTGTCGCCGGCAGCGCTTTCGGACATCGACAGGTCGTCCTTTCGCTTCTTTTGGCGCTTTGGCTTAGCATTGCCGCCGGCAGCGCTTTCCGACATCGACAGGTCGTCTTCCACTTGTCTCGCACTCTTCTCCGAGACCGACGGTTCGGCCGCAGCGCGTGTACTGCGCTTGCTCGACTCGTCGTCTTCTCTTCCGCTGATCGATTGTTCGTCGTCGTCATCTTCTCTTCCGCTATACGATCTGTCGTCTTCGTCGTCTGATTTGTCGCTGCCATCGTCGTCTTTCCGTTCGGAGGTCTCCTCGCGCTCCGACTTCGGCTGGTTCGCTTGGTCCTTCGTCGATTTCACTTCTATATCCGATTCTGCTCCCCTCGCCTCCTGGGACTTGCTCTGCGTCGGCTCGACATTCAGCTCTCCAGCTGTCTCTTTATCTTCGTCGCTGCTGGAGCTGGAGCTGCTGCTACTACTGCTCTTGTCGTCGCCCCCGCCGTCCTTTTTCTTGGCCTTCCTATCTTCCTCTTCCCTTCTTCGACGCTCGCTGTTCGATATCTCGAAAACTTCGTCGTCGTCATCGCCCGCCGCCGCCTTCTTGTTGACCTTTCGACGGAGGTCGTCCTCCATCTCGACTCGGAGCATGCCGGCCGGGCTGGAGAGTCGGCGTTTGGCGCACTCGACGCAGGGTGGTGGCGAGGCCACGGGCGAGGTGCCCACGTAGAGCTTGTCGCGGCGTAGGCATGGGCAGAACAGCGCCTTGAGAATGTCGCAGCAGGTCGCCTGTCGAGGGGTGCCGTCGTCCTCAGCCTTGCGCTTCTTGGCCGACTTCTTGCTGCCTCCCTGCTTCTTCTTGTCCTTTCTCGGAGACGGTTGCCTCTCGACGACGGGATAGCTATCTGGCGGATACTCGGACGACGCCATCTTCTCTTTCCAGGAACTTCAGTCTTCAAAGTTCAAAAGATTTCTCAAAATTAATATACGGTTATAGCTTCGAATGACCGAATAACAAAATACTGCAGTAGAATGCACCGCCTAGAAATTGCGTGCATCTTCTCCGTGGAAAGTTGACACCCGCAATTACCAAACGATCAAACGCCAGCCGTGGCTGTGGCTCGTGTGTGTCGCATGTACCTGGTACCTACATGCGTAGGCTACTTACTATATGCTCAGTCAATACTCCCGAGCTCTTCTTTTCGTCAAGCAGTTGGCAAGTTACGACAAATCGACTGCAATCAATTGACAACGACAATGATGACAATCGAAGCAATCAATCAAATGACTGCACCGCCATATTGGATGTTGATAAAGAGAACAACAGGAAATGAACTCGGGTTACAACAGCGGGATCGACGCGTTATTACAACAAGGTGGCGCAACGTCAACCAACCGCAGCGACTTTCAAATTCGCGCCAAACTACACCACGCCTTTGATTCTAAATTGTACGGTGCTGGCCACTGTCAACAGAAAACAACTCCTCCCGTCCTTCCGAGCTACAACAGCGCATGGTTCAATTGAGCAGTCGAAAAACACACCCTGTCTCCACTCACTCCCCTCCTCTCTACCCAATGATCTGTCGCAGGGGCAGTATCTTCCTCTCCAGGCTGCCCACGTTGCTCTGTATCTGCCGTAGCATGTTCTCCAGCTGTCGGCACTGGGAGTCGAGGTCTTCGTTGGCCGCCGCCAACTGGTCGAAGAGACTGCGGCAGCCCACCGTCATCAGATCGTCTCGCTTCATGGGGAACTCGAACTTCTTCCCCGCGGGAATGGGCGGATTGGGCGGCAGCACCACCTCCACCACTGGGGGCGGCGGCGGCGCAGCGACCACTGGAGTGGGAATCGGAATCGGCGGCGCCACCGTGGCAGGCGACGAGAAGGCGAAGCCATTGGTTGTCGCTGGAAGGAGGAGAGGTGAGTGTTGGTACTTGTAATAATGTATCACAGACGCCTCGGCTGAAACCAACCCGTAGGCTGCGACGTCGTCTGGGACGGCAGTTGTACTGGTGGCTTCTTGACTGGGGCGCGCGGCACCTCGGCAAGGACCTCGATGTCGTCGGCGCCTTCCTCGACGCTGCTAGCCGCCTTGTTTGTTGCGTCCGTCTGTTCAGCCGCCTCCGTCTTCTCCTCCTCGGTTGACGAAGGCTGGGGTTCCGGCTCTGAATTATGAATTTCAGGGTCCTGAAACGCTAGACCTGAGCTGTGTGCGTGCACCTCTGTTCTCGGGCGCGTTCTCGACGGTCAGATCGACCAGCTCGACCTTGCGTCTTCTCGACTTGTAGTGGGGCTTGCCGACGTAGCCGTGGGCCGGCACCTCGAGTGTATCGCCCAGCTCGCCGACCACGAAGTCGACCAGGTAGCAGAGGGTGTCGACCACGTCCACATCGCCCGTGTGACAGGTCACCTCGGCGTCGGTGCGCTCGTCTTCGACGGCGGCGGCCAGCCGCTCGCGCTCCAGCTCCATGGCCAGGTGGAAGGTGGAGTTGAAGTTGCGCCGACGACGACGACCGCCGCCGCCGTCGCGATTCGAGGACGAGGAAGCCGACGAGCTTCGAGATCTGGACGAGGACTTGGAGGAGCGCCGCCGATTGTCCCTTCGACTCGACGTCGCGGGACTGCGGCTCCGCGTGCGCGCCCGTCTGCCGCCGCCCTCGTCGCGACTGTCGCGACGGCTTCCGCGCCGACGGGGCGCCTCGCGACTGCGCTCGCGTCCGCGGCTTCTGCTGCGGCTGCGACTTCGTCGATGGCGCCTGTCCCTATCCCTATCTCTGTCCCGATCCCTGGGTCCCCTGTCCAGGTCCCTGCGCCCGTCGCGTCCCCTGTGCTCCTCGTCCCTGTCGCGCAGGGTGCCGTCCTTGTCCATGGGGTAGAGGTTGCAGGTTCGACAAGTCTTGTTATGGGGCAGGCCACCGGGCTTGCTGGTGCCTGCGCCCGTGGCCTGGATCTTCTCGAAGCGACCCCAGTCGAGCGGCACGTTCTCCGTGAAGTAGACCTCGACCCAGACGCGCCTGGCCACGAAGTACTGGTACCAGCCTGGGTACTGGATGCAACGCAGGAAGGGATTATTCGCCGGGTCCAGTGGGATCAGGCGACTGGCGCAGAACTCGTCCGTCTTGGAGCCCCGGACGCAGACGACCACGGTCACGTAGTGGGTGGTGTAGTTGCAGTAGAAGTCGCTGAAGTAGATGTTGTGGTGGGCGGGGTCGAAGAGCGACCGGGCCGGCACCGACATCCGAATGTCGCCGAAGGGCGACTGCACCGGAATCTGGCCGCTGGGCAGCAGACGCGCCGAGAAGAACAGGCCGTAGATCTCGCCTGCAATGAGTCAGACTTAGAGATTTCTATAGTAAACCCCCACCCCTTATAAGGAGGTTGAAATAATAAGCCCCCCCCCACCCTCGTTCAATAAGCAGCCTACTTTACGTACCTGTACTAGCATAGACATTGCCACTATTATCAATACTGTGATACAATTTCTATTGCCACTATTATCAACACTGTGATACAATTTCTAACTCAATTTGGGGTTGTCTATATCAACACAACGACCAGTTGTAAAGATTTGTATTAAAAGCATAACAATTCGACATTAAATCACTAAGTATACGAAAATGAGACAAAAACGAGAAAATCTAGTAAATTTTCAATTTGAAGGGTCGAATTAATCGCCCACTCCCTCTCGCATAACGCATTTCAATAAGCTGCCCATCTGGACATGGGTTGAACAATAAGCGCCCAGGCCGCTTATTGGAAGTATACGGTCCGTGCGTGCACACTTTTACTACGAAACCGTAGTCTTCATGATACATTCAGCGAAGTTCCACAGACGTACCATTGACGGGGGAGGCGGCCTGTCCGTTGTTGTCCTTGATGTACTTCTCCATGACGTCTGCGCGGTTGAACTTGATGTCGTCCCAGTAGCCCTTGGGCTTGCAGCGGTAGAACACCTCAAAGTGATGGCAGTCGTCCCCAACGAAGCTGAAGGCGCGCTCGTAACTGCGCAGCATCTCCTGCCGAGAGAACACTGCAAAGATGGGAACGGGGGTGAGAGGGATTTTCGGCATAGAGCTACCGTAAGTACTCCGGGGGCTTAGTTCAACCTCCCTCCTGGGGGAGGAGTACTATTGGGGGGAGGGCTATTGGAGAGGGGGGGGGGGCTAGAGTGATTTACCGTAAATACTATAATAAGCCCCCCGAATCAACCGCCCTCCTCCCTCGAATACATCCACCCTAGAGGTGGTTGAAAATTCAAGCCCCCCCCCCCCCAGGCGGATGTAGATGAAATAAGCCCCCGAGGCGTATTAGAGTATTTACCGTATTAGAGTTATCACTGTAAGCTACGTAAGTCAAAGAAGCGCTACCCGCTTTGAAGTCGATCGATCCGCGCGCCAGCACTTGGCGCTCGGAGACGGCGCAGATCTCGACCTTGTACCACTCTCCAGGCGTCGTCTTGATGCGCAGATTGGTCTTCCAGCCGTCCAGCTCCATGGTCGCCGTGTAACCCCCCTGCGCCTCCACTCGGTACACGTAGGGCTTCTCTGAACGCATAAGTGCCATTATGCAATGGAGATACACACAAGGATTACAGTAACCCAAACGTACCCGGGGGTCGCCGAATGTGAGGCGGCGACCAGTTGAGTTCGCACAGCACCGCCCCGGGAGTTACCCGCACTTCAATGGGGACTGGCTGAGGCGGCAGTGGCTCTGGGATCGCTGCAATGCAGAAGTTGTCATTAGCGGTTGGAACCGACCTGAGTTAGGTCACCAATGACTTCCTACATCGTTGAAGGTGCTCCAGAAGCGAAGGCAGTGGGGGCGGGGGCGTGGCGCCCGCCGCGGGACCTTGAGTGGGCTGTAGCAGGGCCAGGGGCGGCTGCGCCAGCGGCGTCTGCGGCTTCGACCAGTCGAAGGGCGCGAAGCCGGGCGTCGTCTCGTTCAGAAGCGCCGCGGCGTTAGCCAGCAGCTCATTGGCCCGATCAACTTCCACTCTTGGACCCAGGTGGGGCTCGGGAGCCCGCAGCAGCGACGGCGGCATTTCCTCGCGACCCCTGGGATGGTGGCCGAGGGCGGGAGCGGCGCCCCCGTAGAACGGATTGGCCGCTGGACCGGCGTGATGCCGCCTGTAAGGCAGACGAGAACTAGACTGGAGAAATCCAGGTGTGCAGTGGTGAACTGACAATTGCTGTACTTGTGGCATGTCTGCACAGCAAAGTTTGTGCGAGGCTCGACCCTCATTCAGGGCCGTCATTAGGCTCCAAATTAGAGAAGTGCCTAATGACGGCCCCGAATGAGGGTCGAAAGCTCGCAAAAAACTATGCTGTGCAGCCATGCCACAAGGCACAAGTACAATTGGAGACGAACTGTTCGATTCCACAAGCATTCCTATGCATTACAGTCGTCATCCCACCGCAAGGGCGGCCGGTGTATGGGCCCGGCGTGGCTCTTCCACTCTGGCCAGAAGCCGGCGGCGGCGCCATTCTGACTCGCTCCGCCGAAGGTGGGCGCGTCGGCGTACTCGCCGATCTCTTCGAACTCGCGACTCCAGCTGTTCTCGCCGCCGCCCCCGAAGAACATCACGACGGCGAAGACTGGCGGCGGCGTCGGCTGCTGCTACTAGTGCACAATGGAACACAAAGGGTGACAGTTCATAACTGTAGTAGATGGTAAGATATGCCCCATAGGATTCCACTGCACCCCGCTGCAGTTAGAGGGAGCCATGCAAACAGCAATCGTTGTCTGTCGTCCGCCGAAGCAAAGCTTTACTCCATTTCGCCGTAACATACTGAGAAGCCAACTAGAATGTATCGTTCGCCGCGTAAACGATAAATAGGAGTGGCCGAGCGAACGCGAAGCACCCCGTTGCGCGCCTAGCGGAGAATGGAAACGGAGCAGAAGAAACGGATATGAAGCTAGAGCTAGTGCCCGAACGAACAAATCATAGAGAGCACAATATTATGATCACAACGATACAGAGGATAGCGCGCACGCACAATGACCTGCTTTCGGAGAGGAATCGCTGCTGACACCAAAGCGGCGGCGGTACAGTATTCAGAACACATGGGCACGCTCGACAGATTCAACTTTGGGCCTAAGGTAGCAGGCAGCAGCCGAATAGCCAACTGTTCCTAGGAAATACAGTAACTGACGTAGAGTACTCTACCACAGTAGAAATCCCAGTTGTACACAGAAGCCATCAATCAGGGCGATTGACGATACATTGCACTTCGAGGGGGGTAGGTAGGGATCCCCTGGCGGCTCATTCGTTGCCCTCCACGCGGCGCAGTCGAACTGCAATAAACCACAAATTGTTCAAGCTTCCGAGCGACCGCTACGTTACTGTAGCCGTGCGTCGGCTAATGGAACGAGTGTAACATAAGCGATCAACCGAATAAGGGGTGGTGGACTATCGCAAGGCCGAATGCACTGAATGGCCAGAAGGCGCTATATTTTGAGTAAAATATGCGCTGATTGGCGATAGATAGATAATATCCCTTTCTGGCACAGTGGTTTACTATTGTAAACCTGATCAGCACACAGGAAATGATTTGCCACTTTGTCACCCAAGCAACACACAGGAAATGATTTGCCGGCCCCTGGCACACAATCTTTGTTGCCGGCACACAATTCTGATATTTTTTAAGATTGTGTGCCACTTTAGAAGTTTGTGTGCCAGTTTGGGGTCCCAGCACACAATCTTGGTTTTTTGGGACTAATGGCACACATTCTTTCTTCCTGGCACACAATCTTTGTATTCTGCACACAATCTTTGGTCCTGGCACACATTCTTTGATGTCTGCACACATTCTTTTGTTTCTGCACACATTCTTTGGTCCTGGCACACATTCTTTGATGTCTGCACACATTCTTTTGTTTCTGCACACATTCTTTGGTCCTGGCACACATTCTTTGATGTCTGCACACATTCTTTTGTTTCTGCACACATTCTTTGTATTCTGGGCTTTCTGCACACAATCTTTTAATTCTGCACACAATCTTTACATTCTGCACACAATCTTTGAGTTCTGCACACAATCTTTGTATTCTTGACTTCCTGCACACAATCTTTACATTCTGCACACAATCTTTGTTCCTGGCACACAATCTTTGATTTCTGCACACAATCTTTGTGTTCTTGGCTTCCTGCACACAATCTTTACATTCTGCACACATTCTTTGTTCCTGGCACACAATCTTTGATTTCTGCACACATTCTTTGTTCTTGGCACACATTCTTTTGTTTCTGCACACATTCTTTGATTTCTGCACACAATCTTTTGTTTCTGCACACAATCTTTGTATTCTGCACACAATCTTTGTTCCTGGCACACAATCTTTTGTTTCTGGGCTTCCTGCACACAATCTTTGTTTTTTAGACTTCCTGCACACAATCTTTTGTTTTTGCACACAATCTTTATATTCTGCACACAATCTTTGTATTCTTGACCCCCTGCACACATTCTTGTGTTTCTGCACACAATCTTTGTTCTTGGCATACAACCTTTTGTTTTGTGACTTCCTGCACACAATCTTTACATTCTGCACACAATCTTTGATTTCTGGGACTCCTGGCACAACCCTTGCATGTTGGGGGGGAGTGACACATTCTTGGGGGGAGTGATAGTACATATCTAGTATGTGCATATCTAGTAGGGATGTGTGTGCAGTTTAGTAATAGTAGAGCGTATATTGGAATTTGAGGGGGAGGAAAGCAATGAAGATTGTAGATTACACCAAGATAGCACAGTAGTTGTTACTTCTGAAACATAATGTTTGCTGTCCATCATCTAAGTTTAATTGTTGGTTTGGGGGAGTGGGAATACATAGAAGTGTCATTCTCCAAAAATTCAAAGGTTTGGGTTAATTTTTGGTTTTCCAAATTGGAAGAAAAATTTGATAGGATAAGAGCATTATGGAAAACTGGTCAGCAGTTGATGAGGAGGTGATTTTGGTGTGTGGAGCAAGCATTCCAGGGTGGTTTTGGGTTGAGGTTGCTGCATCTCTCTATCCCTCTCCCAAACAACCCAATCATGCCCCATAAACCTTTGCCTCCAGCAAACGTCTGTACTGTCCCCTCCCCCCCCAGTCATTCTCCTCACAATTTGTACACCCTTTCCAACAAAAGACCCCCATTGGCTTCTCGCACCTTACCTACCTGCCTTCGCATGTGTGCGTGCGTGCATGCGTGCGTGCGTGCGTGCGTGCGTGCGTGCGTGCGTGCGTGCGTGCGTGCGTGCGTGCGTGCGTGCGTGCGTGCGTGCGTGCGTGCGTGCGTGCGTGCGTGCGTGCGTGCGTGCGTGCGTGCGTGCGTGCGTGCGTGCGTGCGTGCGTGCGTGCGTGCGTGCGTGCGTGCGTGCGTGTGTGTGTGTGTGTGTGTGTGTGTGTGTGTGTGTGTGTGTGTGTGTGTGTGTGTGTGTGTGTGTGTGTGTGTGCATCCATGCATGCGTGCGTTCGTGCGTGCGTGCGTGTGCATGCATGTCATTCAGACAGTCATGTATTTTACTCCTCCCTTTCCCACCTCCTACAGCCGCGCTCTGCTGCCATCCAAGGCCATTTGACGATAGCCGCAGCCTCCCCTACCAACACTGAACAATCCCCTGCAGTGACACTCCCCCCAAGTTAGTGTACTCCTCCTGGTGCATAGTCACTCCCCCCAAGAATGTGTCACTCCCCCCAACAACCAAGATTGTGTGCAGAAAGTCAAGAATATAGAGAATGTGTGCAGAAACAAAAGATTGTGTGCAGAAAGTCAAGAATATAGAGAATGTGTGCCAAGAACAAAGATTGTGTGCAGGAATCAAAGATTGTGTGCAGAATACAAAGATTGTGTGCAGAATGTAAAGATTGTGTGCAGGAAGTTTAAAATACAAAATTGTGTGCAGAATGTAAAGATTGTGTGCAGAATGTAAAGATTGTGTGCAGGAAATCAAGAAACAAAAGATTGTGTGCAGAAACAAAAGATTGTGTGCAGGAAGTCTAAAAACAAAGTGTGCAGGAATCAAAGATTGTGTGCAGGAAGCCCAGAAACAAAAGATTGTGTGCCAGGAACAAAGATTGTGTGCAGGAAGTCAAGAAAACAAAGATTGTGTGCAGAAATCAAAGAATGTGTGCAGAATACAAAGATTGTGTGCAGAAACAAAAGATTGTGTGCAGGAAGTCAAGAATACAAAGATTGTGTGCCAAGAACAAAGATTGTGTGCAGGGGGTCCCCCCAATCAAAGATTGTGTGCCAGACCAAACCTGAATCAAAGATTGTGTGCAGAAAGCCCAGAAAACAAAAGAATGTGTGCAGAAACAAAAAAATGTGTGCCCGATCAAAAGAATGTGTGCAGAAACAAAAGAATGTGTGCCCGATCAAAAGATTGTGTGCAGGAATCAAAGAATGTGTGCAGACATCAAAGAATGTGTGCCAGGACCAAAGAATGTGTGCAGAAACAAAAGAATGTGTGCCCGATCAAAAGAATGTGTGCAGAAACAAAAGAATATGTGCCCGATCAAAAGATTGTGTGCAGGAATCAAAGAATGTGTGCAGACATCAAAGAATGTGTGTCAGGACCAAAGAATGTGTGCAGAAACAAAAGAATGTGTGCCAGGAACAAAGAATGTGTGCAGAAATAAAAGAATGTGTGCCCGATCAAAAGAATGTGTGCCAGGGCCAAAGAATGTGTGCCAGACCAAAGATTGTGTGCCAGATGAAAGATTGTGTGCTAGTTGGAAAGAATGTGTGCCAATTGAGAGAATGTGTGCCAGGTGGCACACAAAGTTCTCCGGTGGCACACAATCTATCAAACCAGCACACAAACTTTGCAAATCAGAACCTGTGTGCTGCCACGCTCTAAAAATCAGGATTGTGTGCAAGTGTGCCAGAAAGGGCTACGAAAATACAACGCCACAGACGAAAGCTTGGTCATGCTTGCCCAGCCCACTCCACGCCCCCCCACCCTACATGTACGCGCACGATTACTGTAACATTGTCTACTGTAGCCGTTGACACGCACGTCTCTCGTAGTTGCGCTCGAGGGCCTCGGAGACTCGATTCCTGGCCTCCATACTCTGGAAGGAGATTCCCACGCGCAGAAGACTGTCGTTGTCCTCGATACTCTGCATTATGTCCATCTCGATCTGGTTGCCCAGCACCGAAGCTCGCTGAACCGACCACACATACAAGCGCTTCATTCGCTCCTTCTGTCCATAGTTAGAGCGCGGCGCTACCTGGTTCTCTGCGTGAATCTCGATGAGGCTCTGGTTCTTGAGCGTGGCGCGCAGCAGTCTGGCGAGCAGGTCGGGAGAGAGGAAGTTCGACTCGACGTTCAGCACTGTCAGCTTGTCGTTCTCCTCAAGCAGGTCGATCAGGCCCTGCAACAGTGACATAGGTAGTTTTCCCACAGTGAAGTCCTACAGATACGGTAGCCGACTGACAGCTCAACGGGCATCGATGAAAGGTCGAAAAGGCAGGGCTTCGTCTATAACCAGAGTTGCCGCATGCGTCTGCAATCGCATCTCACTCTGGCTTCGGCGTCGGAGATGGCGGTGTTGGCAAGAGAGAGCTGCTTGAGATGCTGGCTGGAGCGGGCGGCGTCGATGACGGCGATGATGCGCTCCTTGGGCACCGCCTTCATGTTGTTCAGGTTGATCTCCGTCAGAGCGGAGTCGGCGCCCTTCAGGCGCTCGATGCAGTCCTCCACGTCCGTGTCGTTGGGAGGCTCGTCCGGCAGCACCTTCGGGATCGTTGACTTGACGATGCCTGCAAGATGAGGGGAGAGAAGGGTTGAGTGCGCAGCTGCGCCACGAAGAAGTGTCAGCTCCCGCTTCGCCACCATTCATTTGATCTGTTGTCGATGCGTCGCCGTACCGTTTGAATTTTGAATTGCTTTTGTATACGGTAGAATACAGCAAATTTGCATTTGTGATTCAAACTTCTACACTTGTGATCACTATTTGTCTACATAAGGTGGCGTTGCTTCTCTCGTATCAGGCCGATCTCATTGGGCGAAAGTGCGTTTATTGTTAGGGTGGTTTCTAGACCAAGAGAAACCCCAGCCACCCGCTTCCCTTGTTATCCGACCACGGACCTCTGCCCACTCAAGCCGCGCTAAGTAAAGTTTCGTTCGACAGCCGTCCTGTCAGGATTGGCAGCGCTCGCGTCGCCGCTGCGCCCTTGCAGGGCGGCGTTTTACCAGTCGACATGGTGTCCGAGCCATCGCGCTACTGTTCCTTCCGCGCTTTTGCGTGTTCCCCAGTAGGATTTTCGGTTTAGAACGCGCGGTAGATCGTCCCTCGCCCTCAGCGCATTCCCTCGTGTGGCCTAGCGCAAGCGAAGCACACAGTAGTCCTTCCCCACCCCAGTGCTCGCGTTGTGAGTTTCGTGCGGTTGCGATTATAGGCTAGCATTCTCCGCCGGCGAAGCAAGCGTCTCTGTGGGTGCGTGCGTGTCGAGTTCCTTCGCGCGGGCAGCCTTGGCGCCGCGCACGATTAGTGCCAAGGGTAGTTGCAATGCGTGTGCAATTGAAACGCGCCTTAGGTGAGGTAGGTTAGTGATCGCTGCGGCGTCACAGAGTAAAGGTGCGGTTCGGTTTTCGCAGGCCACAGAAAGGGTTAAAGTAAGGCGCCCCGCTAGGTCGTAGGGGTGGTAGAGCGGTGGTGAGCCAGGATTGGCGCAAGGTAGATAGGCGTAAAGGTACTGTCTTGAGTCAGGACGAGAGGCTGTTGTCCCGCTGGCTAAGACTGGTCAGGTCTGAGAGAATGTGTCCCGCTGGCCGAGTAAACGCCCCTTGTCACCTTTCCCCCCACGTTGGTGCTGCTGTCTTTGCCCGCCTAAGTTCCCCTCCCTTTGGTCGCTAAGTTCCCCCTGAAGAAGTTCAGTCCTTCCCCTGCCGTAGGCCAGGTCGGCTGATAAGAACCGACCAGTCGAAAGTAGGTGTCCCGCACATACATACCAGATGAGGGTCGAGTCGAGCGAAGTAGGTAATTGTCCCCGTTTGTCCGTTGGTCGCCCCGGTTGAAACGGTTGCACTCCTTCCGTCCCAGCTGGCTGCCTAGGCGCCGCTGTCCCTTCCACACGGATTGCATTGTTTGTGTGAAAATTCGCCGTCTTCGAGCTTTTCAGATCCCACCGTTCCAGACAAGCCCCGGTTCTTGTCGACGAGGGCATCGACGGCCGGATGAGCCCCTCCATGTCAGCTCCCGCTTCGCCACCATTCATTTGATCTGTTGTCGATGCGTCGCAGTACCGTTTGAATTTTGAATTGCTTTTGTATACGGTAGAATACAGCAAATTTGCATTTGTGATTCAAACTTCTACACTTGTAATCACTATTTGTCTACATAAGGTGGCGTTGCTTCTCTCGTATCGGGCCGATCTCATTGGGCGAAAGTGCGTTTATTGTTAGGGTGGTTTCTAGGCCAAGAGAAACCCCAGCCACCCGCTTCCCTTGTTATCCGACCACGGACCTCTGCCCACTCAAGCCGCGCTCAGTGAAGTTTCGTACGACAGCCGTCCTGTCAGGATTGGCAGCGCTCGCATCGCCGCTGCGCCCTTGCAGGGGCAGCGTTTTACCAGTCGACAGAAGACGCGACTATCTTGAGGGGCACCTGTGAAGGTCTTGCCCGAGACCTCGTCCTGTGGCTTGCCCTTCTGCGCGTTGTAGTACTGCGCCTGGCTCAGCATGCTGTGCATCCCCCAAGATGCCTAGACGAAGAGCAAACTTCGATTGTTAGCAACAGCACCACAATTGGAAAGTCGTCGTCTTCGCACCGGCCAAGCCGACTAGGTCCTCCTCTCCGGCGGCGTCGAGGGGCACCTCCATCTCGTCGTCCACCTCGACCTCGATGGCCTCTTCCTCCTCTTCGCTGTGGGCCTGCTGCACCTTCTTCGGCGTGAACACGCTGCCTGCCATGGGTAGAGAATAGTGAGTGAGAGGGGAATTTCTTTTTGATGGCAGACAGCCTTGCGCTCCTTTCCCCCTCCTCGGCCAGACGAGGAGACGAGCGCCCAGTCAGACCGCCCGCTAGCCAGCAAAGAAGTCTGAGTGAGCAAAGGCGCGCAACGCACCTCGCTTCTTGCCGGCCTCATAAGGAACGCTCTTCGTCCCACTCCTTCTTGTTCTTCGCCTTTCTCCTCCAGGTGCTTGAGCAACTTCTCGCGCTTGAAGGGCCCTGTTCGCTCCTTGTCCGTTTGGTCGCGAGAACGCTGCGAGGGAGGCAGCAGGGAATTCTGATCACAACAATGGCACACTATCAACGAGCAGCAGCGACTGGCAGCCACAAATGCATAAACGTAAATTGTTTTCGGACAGAATAATGACGGTGAACTGCTCAACTAACGATGAGCAACCATGGAAAATGTTCGAGTGCCATCTTTCGGCGCAGGGCAACAACTGCCACTCACGTCAGGGTCGACGTCGTGCTCGTCGAAGTCTCCGAGCTCAGGGAGAGTTTGGCCAGCAGTGCCTCGAAGTCGACCTTGTCGTACTGGCGACGTCGCGCCCGTAAGTAGGCGTGCGTCGTCATCGCCCCGTCGCCACGTCCCAGACCGCCACCACTCTTCGTGAATTGACTGGAGGATTCGTCGTTACGCCTCGAAGCTGCGCGCTCGGACACTGGTCGCTCTCTTCATGACTTAACCGGTTATCGAACCGTCGACCACGGTGCAGGCCCCAACTCCGTCCGCCTTCTCCAAATGGAAAGGAAGTGAGAGCCCACACCTGACTGACGAAGGCAGAGAAATGCAAAACAGTAACCGGGACTCTAGCTACTACGATTAAGCCGAAGCGAGACCTGCTGCCACTTGGACATGTCTTCACGGCGGCAGTGCGATCTGGTAGAGGGAAGGGACTCGAAGGCTCAGTGGAGCTGGGCTGGCGAGAAATAACAGAGCAGCAGCGCAGTAGCCAGTAACCCTGATATAAAAGGGACCCTGTTTACTGTTTCAGTTTTAAAAAACAAGTCAGCCTGGATTCTACGAGGTATCCCTGTGACTTTGTCCCTGTCAGAAACGGCAACGCACGCCACGAAGAAGAGCCAGGAAGGAACCCCTCCCGCAAAAAGAATTCCAACGCTGGCCTGCGACGCTCGCTGCGCCAAGCGAACGAGATTTTGCGTGAATAAAGCTTGTTGTGTGACCTGCGCCCAGCTTAACTCGAGAACCGGCTTTCTGCTTTATATGCAGGCGCTAAAGCAAGTCGGAATGGTTCGGGGCTTTGCTGCTAAAAGCTATAGAGGGGGCACACTCCCTTACAAGATGCGGAACGACCATACGTTACTCCGCTCCATTCAGCAAGATACTTGTGACGGAGCTGCTGTTATGTACTCTAACGTGTCTCTACCCATCAGTCAACAAGCTGACAGCGAACCGCCCAGTGACTGACGCCAGAGGCAACCGGCAAGAACGCGAACGATACAGCCGCCAGACTGAGCAGCCTTCGCTTGCAATGCAGAGAAAGGCAAAGCAAAGTGAGAATAATCGCGCCTGGCCCTGGGCTACAAGACAACCGCCGCGGTGCCAGCGATATTTGGCACGCGATGACAAGGCGTGCAGCGCCCTCCCTTGACATTGAAGCAAGAGCCGTCCCCGGCCAACCGCAGGTCGTGGCTATCACCACGTGGCGAACAGAAGGGGACGCAGTTCTGTTCCTCTAGTTAAATAGAAAGATGCTCTGTTAAGTGGCTATTTTTAACTGTTGCCTGATCCTGCCAGGACCAGCTTAATTTTTATGGTCTCCCTCTTGTGGATTGAAGAGCGAGTGGGTATTAGTGCTGTCCACTTTAGTTGTGAGCTGTGCTGCTGTAATGTATTGAATAATTGAGTACTTAGTGAAGTGAAAATT
>JASAMZ010000168.1:0-16480 GCA_030248115.1 Linhomoeus sp. GSCO2_2 | reverse complement strand
CAACTTTTGTCTTATAATGGACCCCACTTTGGGATACTGTAGCGCGCGAGTTTAAAAACTTATTTTTGGTTTGACTACTCAGGTGGCTAGAGGAGTCCGCGGGCTACTCGACGATGTCTCAAACTCCACCCTATGACGTCAGACGAGCGAGTTATTAAGCCCGAAGCGAGCGTGACCCACGTACGTACGTATGTACGTACATACGCACGCACGCACGCACGCACGTACGCACGCCGAGCTCTTGATAGGGTTCGCTCGGCTGAGGCCGAGCGAAACAAGTCTCTTTTAAAAAGCGGAGTGGTTTTGAGCTTTGACTTTTTACTGAGATTGTAGCAAGGCCCTTTCCGGTTTCGTGCAGCGTCTTTGACTCTCCTCGCGACTACACTTTTTGGAGTGGTCTTGCTACGCAACATTGGTATCGCTCGGGTTTAATTCTTTAAACCAAGAAAATTATCTTTTCAGACTAAATTTAAAAAAAAAACACTGGAATCTAACGCAAAACTACAGGTTAATTTGATGCTGGCTTGCAGTGAGCTCTTCAGCGATGTCAAGATCGCTCCTCTGCAACGCACGAGTGCCAAGATATAACAAACCAAAGTCTGCAGTTTTCATCGCGTTTTGGTTACTGTAGCCCTCTCATTGACCTTTTGAAACTTTGTATTGTCGGATTCTTGCTCAGGAGGTCGAGCGCTTCATTTTGATATGCGATTCGACTAGGTTCGATTAAGTTTTGACTTTTCGCGGACATTACTTCGGGATACTGTAGCGCGCAATTCTTAAAACTTGTTATTATTTCGACGTCACAGTTCGCGAGAGTAGTCCCAGGGCTACTCGCCGATGTGTCGAACTCAACTCAGCGACGTCAGACAAGCGAGTTATTAAGCCCGAAGCAAGCGTGTCGTTTCCAGTTTTCGACGCGTTTTGGATACTGTAGCTCCCTAGTTAAACTTTTAAAACTTTTTTTTGTCGGATTCGTGCTCAGGAGCTCGAGCGCTTTACTTTGATATGCGATTTGACTAGCTTCGGTCAACTTTTGTCTTAAAATGGACCCCACTTTGGGATACTGTAGCGCGCGAGTTTGAAAACTTGTTTTTGGTTTGACTACTCATGTGGCTAGAGGAGTCCGTGGGCTACTCGACGATGTCTCAAACTCCACCCTACGACGTCAGACGAGCGAGTTATTAAGCCCGAAGCGAGCGTGACCCACGTACGTACGTACGTACGCACGCACGCACGCACGCACGTACGCACGCCGAGCTCTTGATAGGGTTCGCTCGGCTGAGGCCGAGCGAAACAAGCTGTGTGTGTAAAAAGTTCAACCTATACTTTGTGTCAGTCAAATTTTGGTGAACAGCATAGTGAACTCTGTACACATCGTTGGCCGCATCTGGAGAAAGTGTCTTGAGAACGTGTAGCTTAATACCAAGTGCAGCTATCCTCACGATACGGTTATCTGTACAGCTGATCTGAAGCTCAGTGATATCGCCGCGTTCGCTATATGTTATCGGCATGATACGACGCCGTTTATCTGATGTTTCCTACCTGTGTGAAAACGCCACATCCGACAAAAAAACTTGGCAAAGCTTTTGGCGTACGGCATTTCTATTTCCGCGCACACATTCATCAATAAACAGCTGCTTTGGTCATTAGACGAAAATGACGATTTGGGAATTTTTTTTAAATTTCAATTTTAAATATCTCAAAATTGCAATTTATTAGAACTGTAAAGCTATGTCACAAATTCTTATTGGCACACGACCTTTCCATTTCTGCATTCACATTAGTCAATAAACGACGTTAAATTTTTGTCAATTTATGAAATTTTGACAAATAATTGCGTATTTCTATCAAATTTCACATTTGCAAAAATTTTCTTTTGTGCTACAAATTATACGTTGTCTATGTCCTTTCCATTTCTGAAGAAATTTTCCCGCTAGCCCATCAGACGAAAATGTCGATTTTGAAATTTTTGAATTTTAATTCTAAATATCTCGAAATTGCAATTTATTAAAAATGTAAAGCTATGTCACAAATTCTTATTGGCATACGACCTTTCCATTTCTGCATTCACATTCGTCAATAAATGACGTTTAATTCTTGTCATTTTATGAAATTTTGATAAATAATCGCGTATTTCTATTAAATTCCACTATTGCAAAAAATTTCTTTTGTGTTACAAATTATCTGCGGTCTATGCTCTTTCCATTTCTGAAGAAATTTCGGCGCTACCTTATCAGGCGAAAAAGTCGAATTTCGACATTTTCATATTTTAATCATAAATATCTCGAAAATGCGAAATTAGCAACAGAAACGGACATCGGATCCGTACTCAGCGACCTCGACTCTACTTGACCACATATGCCACATATCTTACTTCGGTGCCACGGACACACACACAGACACACACACACACACACACACAGACATACATTGTCATCCGTATATATACACCTCGCCGCGCTGAGGCGCGGCGAAAAAAGCGGAGTGGTTTTGAGCTCTGAATTTTTACTGAGATTGTAGCGAGGCCCTTTCCGGTTTCGTGCAGCCTCTTTGACTCTCCGCGCGACTACACTTTTTGGAGTGGTCTTGCTACGCAACATTGGTATCGCTCGGGTTAAATTCTTTACACCAAGAAAATCATCTTTTCAAACTAAATTTAAAAAAAGACACTGGAATCTAGCGCAAAACTACAGGTTAATTGTGAGCATGATTTCATGTTGGCTTGCAGTGAGCTCTTCCGCGATGTCAAGACCGCCGCTCTGCAACGCACGAGTACCAAGATATAACAAACCAAAATCTGCAGTTTTCACCGCGTTTTGGTTACTGTAGCCGTCTCATTGACGTTTTGAAACTTTTTCTTTGTCGGATGTAAGTGTTTTGGTGGGATGTAGGGATGTATGTATGTTTTGGTGGGATGTAGGGATTTTTGTCGGATGTAGGGTATGTAAGTGTTTTGGTGGGCGTCTGTCGCTTCTGTCTTTGCTGTCTGGGTTGGGTTCCAGTTGGATCCCACGTATGTACCACGCGGCACGCAGCCCCACGCTGAGTATGAGTGCGCCCATAATCGTGCGCGCCCTGGTTGCCTTTGATGACGATGTTCCTGTCTCTCTTCGTTCTTCGCTGTCAAAACAGTCCCCATTCAGTTTCCCACAAGGCGTCTTCTGCGTGGTGCGTCTGATAAAACTACCGTAAAGTGCCGAATAGTTTCGGGCGAAACTATTTTTTCATTGTGTCTCTCAGAGGCGAAACTAATTGGAGCCCCGAAACTATTTGGAGACCCGAAACTATTATTTCAACCCCTCATTCACTGGTAAAATGTAGTAGAAATGGCAAAGAAATCCACAATACCAAGAGAAAACGCCACCAAAAACACAGACAAATGCAATGGTTCCGTTGAGTAAGCTTGGCTTTGCTGCTGCCAATGCCAAATAACATTACAATTGAGCTATTTCTACACCTCAGTGAGGCTTCACTACAAAACGATAGTTTTGTGGGGAAACTATTTGGAGACCCGAAACTATTAAATCAATGTGCCTCTCAGGGGCGAAACTAATTGGAGACACGAAACTATTAGGAGAGCGAAACTAATCGGCACTTTACGGTACCCACTACAGGGTCGCTTCTAGTGCGTGCGTGCGTGCGTATGTACGCGCGTGGATATGAAAGAGAGGGAAGAGATGAGTGGACTGGACAGAATGGGGCGGCGGCACGGGGAGGGGGCGGGGGGGGGGGGGAAGCGCAGTTGCGGCGTCGCGCGGGGGGGGGGGGTCACAGACGACCCCCCTTCCGCTTGGTCAGAATCAACGTGCAGGCCAGTCTCTGTTTACGCAGGCGGACGAGAGCGCCTACGCTTGGGAGATCAAAGGCGTCAGTGAAACTAGATTCGTGGATTCGACCGAGGAGACAACTGGGAACTGGATGCGCTTTGTCAACCACGCCCGTCAGTGACTCGCTCTGTTCCAGAGTTGCGTTTTGATAGACACTGTCTGAATGAAGTTCTTTGGTTTCAGATGAAAGCAGCCCGCGGAACAACGTGAAGCCAATCCTCGTTGGAGACGACCTCTACTACCTCCGACGAAGGGACGTGGAGAGAGGCGTGGAGCTTCTCGTCTCCTACGCCTCCCTGTGAGTTGAGCTAATGTGTGCGCGGCTAGGTGAATGAGTGAAAATTGTGAGCGCGTTACTGTCAGCGATCGGTCCATGAGCTAAGTGTACGTCGTGTCATGCATTCAATACCGTTTCAGGTATTCAAGGACGTTTAAAGGACTCAAGGATTGGTTTTCGCCTCTACTCAGCTCGCTAACTTATCTTCTCATCCACTCGTCCAAGTACCGTCGCAAGATTCCCTCGTAAGCGACTTAAACTGTTACTGTAGGTGTGTGAGTGACTGACTGAGCGAGGGAGGGAGGGAGGGATGGAGGGACGGAGGGAAGGATGGAGGGAAGGAGGAAGCGAGTGGCTGAGTTGTTGAGTGTTCCGAGTTAGTGGCCTCATGGCCCCGAGTGACGTGCCTTCGACTGTTTTCCTTCGAGTGTATTCTACCTGCATTCTACCGGCCCTCACCTACGCGATAGAAGTCTGGTATCCCCGCGCAGACGTCTGTCAGAGTAAGCTAGAGCGCGTTCATCGATTTTTCTGCAGAGTTTTAACCAATGACTATCGCTCATCATACGAATCGTTGCTGGAACGTCTGGAATTTGACCAAATTTGGAAAGTGGTGATTAGGCGTCGTCTCGTGCTGTATTTCCAACAGTATTTTGGCATCCACTACGCTCCGCGCAGTCTCTTTCCTGTCCACGACCGTAGGGGTAGTAGTCGACTAACTGTCAATCGCAACCCATTTCGAGTAGAATTGTTCTCTCTCAAGGAAACCACCCGTCAACTGCTGCACTACTTTTGCCCCAAATTGTGGAATCTGATTTCGCCGGACATTCTCGCGCTTCCCCTCAGAACTTTTAGGCAGTATCTCTTTAGTGACGCGTTCATCGATCTTATCAACACTAGTAATGTCCGGTCGCCTCGCATACAGTAATCGAAACTGTGGCATACGGTGTGCGTGCTATTCGGTTTATTGTTCTTGTAGAGTAGCGGGTATTTACCTCCCTTTGGGCAAACTGAGCCTCGCTCGGTGTCTGGTATCACCCGAAATAAACTAAACTGAACTGAACTGAACTGAACTGTGGGCAGGCGGATGAGAGAGAGACGTATACTACTTATGTAGCTTCACTCAGGTGCCGACATTCTGCATCGATCCTCTGCTGAACGGCTTGCCCGCCGAATTTTGACGCCTTGTAAATAGCTAGGTAACCTAGCACACACACGCACACGCCACGCCCACGCCCACACCCACGCCCACGCCCACACCCACAGACACAGACAAACGAACAGACAAGAGCGTCCGTATACACATACTCGCCGGGACAGGTCGACTGACATTTGTCCTCCGCTTGTTTCAGCGATGATGACGTCCCAGCAGGCAGTGGCGGCGGCGTCGTCGGTCGTCTCGGGCAGTACTCCCCCCCAGAGCACGCTGCTGTCGCGTCTGCGGGGAACGGGAGCGCGCCAAGGTGATTTCTGACAGACATCCCGTTTCAGGGTGGTCCAGACAGAGTTCCGGCGCAATTTTAAACGCGAATAACTCGAGCTAGGTTATTTTTTCTCGCGGTTTGTTGCGTTCGAAAGTCAACACGTTAGGGTTTTTCTTGTAGAAGTTTCAGCGAATTCCACCTACTAGCAAACTTGGGCCTTTATTAAACAAAAGTGTCAATTTTGACGATTTCATGGTCTCTTCAAGGAGTGTTCTGTACCCATCCTGACGTCGGTTGTTACAAATGATAGGCCATATAATACATAATCCTATATACTAAGCGGCATAGAGTGTGTCTGTCTGTTTGTCTGTTTGTTTGTTAACACGATAACTCTCGACACCGTTGACGGATCGCGATGATCTATACATCAAAAGAACCGCTGTCCTCTGTAGTTGTGCACCTCCTATTGTGAACCTTGACCGATGACTAAATTCCATGAAAATCACGAAAATATCTACTGCACAGTACATTTTGGGCACTAAAGAGTGTCTGTGGGTCATTTTCGAGGCAGTTTTGCACTGTCGTGTTACCATTCACTACAGAGTTGTTGCTGTGAGATTTTGAGGTGTATTCAGAGGCACGGGAGCAGGTGTGAAGGTAAATGCAGGCACTGGCAGGGGCACGTTGTCAAACGACTTTGGATCAATCTGAAAACACCTATAGGCTAAGCACAAACATCAGGGGGTCAAATTCAGTGCAGTCTGAGGCATGGGAGCTGGTGCAACCATAAATTCAGGCACTGACAGTGGCACAGTGTCAGATGGCTTTGACTCTATCTGATTCTCCTATAGATTGTTGCGAGCTGTGGCTGGGCACCATAGGTCAATACATGGGCTCCATAAGTATGCACAATTTCTATAGCCTTTAGAGTATAGTTATAGAGTATCACCTACGGGCTAAAGGCACTAGTACTCTTTACTAGAGTCTATAGCCCGTGGATAACGCGCTGCAGCTTCAGAGACCGATGTCGCGCAGCTGACGCGCTGCAGCCTCAGAGGCCGAAGTCGCGCAGCTGACGTGTTGCAGCTTCAGAGACCGATGTCGCGCAGCTGACGCGTTGCAGCTTCAGAGACCGATGTCGCGCAGCTGACGCGTTGCAGCTTCAGAGATCGATGTCGTGCAGCTGACGCGCTGCAGCTTCAGAGACCGTTGTCGCGCAGCTGACGCGCTGCAGCTTCAGAGACCGATGTCGCGCAGCTGACGCGCTGCAGCTTCAGAGACCGATGTCGCGCAGCTGACGTGTTGCAGCTTCAGAGACCAATGTCGCGCTGCTGACGCGTTGCAGCTTCTGACAATGGTTCGGGATTGCTGGTCTCGGTGTGGCTTGCGCCGACTGCCTGCCCGTTGTCGCGCAACTCACGCGTTCGATCGGATACTCGCAACCTGATGTCGCGCAACTCACGCGCTGGAGAGCATGGCCCTAGTGTCATCGCGCATCCAAGTGTTGTCAAAATGTTGTCCCCCTCGGTGCTGAACCACTGCCTCAAACTTTCTCGGATTCAGCACTATACGCAGGCAACACTGGCCGTCACCGCGGACTGTGTATGGCGGTTCTGAATATAGACTGTGCATTGTACGCAGGCAGCACTGGTCGCGGACTATCTATGGCTGCTCGCAGTGTAGATTGTGTACGCGCGCGGCTTTACTTCAGCGCGGGACGGCCCGCTGGTATTGTAGAGCGAAGAGCGCCGACCCTCCCCTATAGCAGCATATAATCAATAGTCTGACGTCACCGGCTTTTCGCGACATAGGCGTTCGCTCGTGCGACGCGCACTCATTGGACCGATGCGTGCTCGCGACGCACAGTGATTGGATAGACGAAATACGTCATCCGACAGGCGGCGCGGCAGTCGGTCGACCGAATTTAGGCGGCGGCCAAAGACCAAACTTCCGCCAGATGGTGCCCGGCGGAAGGCGGTTCCGAAAATGTATAGATGTCGCCGCTGTCGAGAGATATTTTGTTCACACACAGACAAACAAACAAACAGACAGCGCGCGATCACTTGTTCTTATGCCTGTCGAGCTGCCGCCTGCCTTCATCGTTGTCCTCAGTTGTCCTTCTGGCTGCCGCGCATTCGCCAGCCTATGTCGTCGTCTCCCCCTAACTCATTGCTTGTATGTACTTGCGAGTGTCTCATGTCACTTGTTATCCAGGGAGGACGTCATGACGACAACCCAAGGAAACGACAAGGAAGCGATGGAGGAGCGCCAGCCTCTGGTGCCACATGAATCCAGCAAGGTCGAGCGACAGTTGAGCGACAACAGCTCTGAGGCGAACCCAAAAAGCTTCCGAACTCGGACAGCGAATGAAGGCGTTTAGTTGACTAGTGTGAAGCTTGCGTGAAGGGCGGTCTAATTTTTTGTGGCTTTTTTCCCAGCCCCCACAGCTTTTCTCGCGCGGCCAGTGGGTTCGAATCTATATCGCGTGTGTCGCGTGTCTCCCAGCCCACTGGTCAGCCCGCTTTTGGTGCGTCCAGTGGGTTCGAATTCGCGCGCTGCCTTGCGCTATATCGCGTGTGTCGCGTGTCTTCCAGCCCACTGGTCAGCCCGCTTTCGGTGCGTCCAGTGGGTTCGAATTCGCGTGCTGCCTTGCGCTATATCGCGTGTGTCGCGTGTCTCCCAGCCCACTGGTCAGCCCGCTTTCGGTGCGTCCAGTGGGTTCGAATTCGCGTGCGTGTCACTCCTCCTTTGTCGTGTCGCCCCTTTGTCGCGTCGCTCCTTTGTCGTCGCTCCTCTGTCTGTCGCTCCTCTGTCGGTAAACCGTGGCATGGGAGCTGGTACGATTCTAAATGCAAGCACTGGCATGGGCACAGTGTCAAATGGCTTGAGATCTAACTGTTATGTCCTGCGGTGCACTGAATTGTCGTGTCCTTGTGATTGTGTTATCTCCATCATTCTCTTCATTCTGAATATTGGAAAGTGTAGAAGTGAGGTGAGGGACTGAGCAAAGATGTTCCGCCCTCGTCTCCCCCCCCCCCCTCCCCCTCTTTCCAGCAAGGAGTCTAATTGTTGGCGAAATGGCGCATCCAACGAACGTTGTCCAATCAAATCAAACTGAGGTTGTCATCACGCACCACTGAAATGTTGAATGAACAAAGCGACGTTATCAGGCGGGAGGTGTGTTAGCGGAACTGCAATCGGCTACCATCAACTGAGTGGCAATCTGTTGAGCAGACATCTTCGAAAGTCTCTTTTGGCGTGATCGCAAGCAGTATTGCTGCAAAGCGTTCGTGCAGTTTGTCCATACGGCGAACCACTGCGACTCTGGAATGTGAGAACACATTCGATTCCGGACGACCTCTTGGATCTTCCTCAGCGACAGTGGATCCAGCCGCTTCAATCCGTTGCTTTCGTGCGAGACGTTGCTCTTGATAAGGATCTCTTCTGAGAAGAATAGTTTTAGTGCCAGATGTCGCACAGCAGCACTGTATTGATCCTGGCGTCTTTGTTGAAGTTTTGCAGTGTGCAGGTCAGGGTGTTGCAAAATTGCAGCTGCCTGTGCTTCTTTCGCCATTGTCAGCAGAGACGACGGGCGGCAAAATGGGTTTGCCGCTGGAAGGGTATTCTCGTTGCCATCTGCCGCCGCCTTGCGATTGTCGTCCACAGTGCACAATGGCGCCGCGATGTCTTGCGGAACTGCAGTGACGACACTAATTGGGGAAGCTGGAACCCTTTGCTGATGCCCCGGCTGACCCATCCGATTGGAGATCTCAATCAGTGCACTGGTGACCTAAACATTCATTGTTCGCTGCTTTCTTACTCTTACTATTCTTCTCGCTAATCCCTGTCGTCTGCCTGTCTGTCCGTGCGACATTTGCACGATAAACTATATATGTGTAGGTGGTCTGCGGGCAAGCCAACCTGAGCGAAACCATTCTTGACTTCCGTCGTTAAGCTTGTCAGGGCAGCACTGTAGCCAGCTAATTCTTTCCGCATGGCCTCTTGGTCTTCCTTTAGCGAGTGGAGTTGCTGTTCGAAGTCGGTGCTCTGTCGGTAGTAGGGCCGTATGGGCTGAATTGTAGTATAGTATAGTATAATATATAATACTACAATTCCGGACTGAATTGTAGTATTATTATTATTATTATTATTTTTTCCATGTACGACACCGTACAGTAAGCAACAAGGCACCATATAGGCACACACAGTGAAAGACGTGGTTACAAAGGTCATGGAGAAACAAGGGTCATCAAGAAACACAAAGGTCATGGAGGCAGGTTTTGTGCATTAAAGCGGAGTTATAAGTTGAGCTGCATCATCAATCTTTTTCGAAGGACTGTGATTGACTGACAGGCGGCCAGATCAGCAGGCAGGGCGTTCCACCCGGGCACTACGCGCACTGCAAAGGAGTGCTGACGCAGTGCTGTGGAGGCAGTGTTCTGAGTCAGGTGATAGTCGTGGCGACGTTCCGCCGAACGGAGCCTGGAGGTTCCCTCCGCAGGGTGGCCACCCACCGTCTGGAAGAAGTCGGCTGCCTTGAGGGCGCAGCCTCTCTTCAGAATCTTGGCCACCATGGCCAGGTCGGCACACTGGCGACGCATTTCCAGGGTGGGCAAATCGAACCGACGCAGACGCTCCTCGTAGCTGACGCCACTGATGCGCGGCAGTCCAAGAGCGCGCCGACTGAACTGGCGTTGGACTCTTTCAATTCGGCTGACGTCCCGTTGTTGGTGGACGTTCCAAGCTTCAGAGCCGTACTCCAGAATCGGTCGCACCATTGTCTTATAGAGCTGGGTGAGTGAGGGCTGCGGCAGGTGGTTAAATTTGCGGAAAATCAAACCAAGCCTGCTCAGCGCCTTATTCGAGATCAGGTCAGCGTGCTCGGAGAATCTCAGATTGCCAGAAACCAAGACTCCCAGATCCTTTTGCACCTGGGCTTCAGAGATTTGGAGGCCTCCAATATAGTATGACCGTCCACATCTGTGCCCAATTACCAAGTGGTATAGTATAGTATGCCATACTATACTATACTATACTATTATACTACAATTCATTATCCTCTATACTAATCTCGCGATCTCTGTCTGTCTGTTTGTCTGTTAGCACGATAACTCTCGACAGCGGCGACGGATCCCGGACATGTATACATTTTCGGAACTCTATACTAATCTCGCGATCTCTGTCTGTCTGTTTGTCTGTTAGCACGATAACTCTCGACAGCGGCGACGGATCCCGGACATGTATACATTTTCGGAACCGCCTTCCGCCGGGCACCGTCTGGCCGAAGTTTGGTCTTGGGCCGCCGCCTAAATTCGGTCGAAATTCCGAAAATGTTTTTTTTTGGCACATTTTCGGCGCTAACTCCCGACTGCGGCGGCGGATCGCGACGAGCCGTGCATCAACGGAACCGCCGTTCGACGCTGACCAAAGTCTCCTGTGTTTGGTCTTCGGCCGCTGCCTATTAAATTCGGTCGAAATTCCGAAAGTATCGGTCGCCATTGAATTTTGCCGCGGCTACAGTACACCGTCCAAATAAGACGGGTCGATACGCACGCGCAATCGAACCAAGTTATAGGATCGCCTTACTGTAGCATTCCACTACCGACGCCGTCCACCCCACTCCCAGCGGGGGGGATCGCCCGCTGTGTAGCGTACATGAGGTGCGCCTGTACAATAGGGGCGCCGCGGGCATTCTACATTGCGAGCCGCTATAGACAGTCAGCGGTCAGTACAGCCCGCGTTCAGTGTTGAATCCGAGACGCTCGCACAGCGACGTTTGGCACAGGGCAGGGTACATCGCGTCCGTTTCGATGCAGCCGCCAGCCTGTGGACAGTGCACGTCTACATTCAGAACCGCCATACACAGTCCGCGGCGACGGTCAGTGTTGCCTGCGTATAGTGCTGAATCCGAGAAGTTTGCGGCAGAGATTCAGCACCATTGTTTGTCTTCTGACCAAGAACGGCGCACGAGTCACGGGCACTGGCGAACCGCAAAACGTCGGTTTGTCTTATGACGGCGCACGAGTCACGGGCACAGGCGAAGCGCAAAACGTCCGTTTCTCAGGTGCCACTGTCACGGGCGGTCTCTTTGCTGACTACGGAGAGAGGCGCAGTCGGCGCAAAGCGACATCGAGACCGCCGACCTCCAACCTTTGACAGAAGCTGCAGCGCGTCAGCTGCGCGACGTCGGTGTTTGAAGCTGCAGCGCGTCAGCTGCGCGACATCGGTCTCTGAAGCTGCAGCGCGTCAGCTGCGCGACATCGGAGTTTGAAGCTGCAGCGCGTCAGCTGCATGACATCGGTCTCTGAAGCTGCAGCGCCTCAGCTGCGCGACATCGGTCTCTGAAGCTGCAATGCGCTATCGACGGGCTATAGACCCTAGTAGTATAGTAGGACACGTTGGCACAGAAAGAAAACCTCCAAGGAGGGGGGGGGGGAATGGGCAAATGACCCGCAAGGCTCTTCTCCTTACTTCCCAACACGCGGCTCCCCCAGCGGCCCTATTGTTCTCGAGGCGCGCGCCCCGGCATCTGTCCCAGCAGAGATGGGAGTGGCCTACTTAGCGCGCATCCAATCAGCGCGCGGCGGCCGAATCTGCGCAGATCTGCACAGATCCGCCAGGCTGCAGTTTTTCTGTCATTGACTGTACCTGTGGGCAATGGACTATTGCATGTTGCAATAAGCTACAGCAAGCAGTCTGTTATTTACAGGCATAAGAGCTGGTGCGATGTAAACATAGGCACTGGCAGGGACACAGGGTCGAACGACTTGAGACCTATCTGAAATGTCCTACAGGCTAAAGCCAATTGACTACGGGCTAAGCACAAGTGTCTATTGTGTATTAACAGGCATGGGAGCTGGTACGATTCTAAATGCAAGCACTGGCATGGGCACAGTGTCAAATGGCTTGAGATCTAACTGTTATGTCCTGCGGTGCACTGAATTGTCGTGTCCTTGTGATTGTGTTATCTCCATCATTCTCTGCAGATTATCCATGGGCTACTGACCATAGAGATTCTCCTACGGGCTAAAGACTCTAGTGAATCGTTACTACGCTGGGAATGCTGGCCATGGAGGATTGACTCCCTACCCAACTTCCTCCATCTCTTCCTTCTCATTGTGCTCGTCCTACTAGGGGGGCAGTAGACCCCTGGATATCGTTTCTGGAGTTGGTCAAAATGCCCGTACGCACGTCCGGAAGCCTGGTTCCCGGCGGTACAAGGACTACCCCAAAGAGCTTCTGGAGGAGGCAATCCTTGCTGTAGTTGTGGGGAAAATGAACTACAGTGATGGCAGCGAGGCACTTCAACATCTGTCGATCTACTATCCGTAATGGAGTGCGCATGAAGCACCAGCTGTCTGTTGGCCGGCCGCCTGTCCTGGATAGCGACACAGAGGCGCAAAACACAATAAAACAAGAATGTAGACTCGTAGACTCGAGCAACACAGGATAGATTTGAACTCGTCAGTCAACTAGCACACGAGTACTCGGTTAGTGGTTGAACTAGTGCCTTTAGCCCATAGGAGAATCTCTATGGTCAATAGCCCATATGAGTAAGCTGCAGAGCATGAAGGAGATGATGCAATCGTCGAATTCAGTGCACCGCAGGACATTACAGTTAGATCTCAAGTCATTTGTGAATATGCAATAGACACTTGGTTTGGTTTTAGCCCATAGACAATTGGATTTAGCCCGTAGGACATTTCAGATAGAATCTCAAGTCATTGGACCCTGTGCCCCTGCCAGTGCCTACGTTTAGGATCACACCAGCTCCTGTGCCTGTAAATACACAACAGACGCTTGGGTTTAGCCCATAGACTATTGGGTTTAGCCCATAGGACATTTCAGATAGATCTCAACCTCAAGTCATTCGACCCTGTGCCCCTGCCAGTGCCTACGTTTAGGATCCCACCAGCTCCTGTGCCTGCAAATACACAATAGACACTTGGGTTTAGCGCATAGGACATTTCAGATAGATCTCAAGTCATTCGACCCTGTGCCCCTGCCAGTGCCTACATTTAGGATCGCACCAGCTCCCGTGCCTGTAAATACACCGTAGATGCTTGGGTTTAGCCCATAGGCACTTGGGGTTAGCCCGTAGGAGATTTCAGATAGATCTAAAATCATTTGACATAGATCCAGAATAGTTTAGATGCTGTGCCCCAGCCAGTGCATGCAGTGCCTGCGAATACACTTTCGAGTCTCACAACGACAACTCTTTAGTGAATGGTGACACTGTAAAGCGCCTTTGGCGCAAAATGAAACGTCGGTCGCAGCGTGTGGTGCCTTCTGTGCTCAGAATGTACTGTGCAGTCGATATTTTCATGATTTTTATGGAATTTGGACATCAGCCAAAGTCCACAATAGGACGTTTTCTATTCCAGACCAAGGCGGTTCTTTTGATGTATAGATCTCCAGGATCAGTCAACCCTGTCAAGAGTTATCGTGTTAACAAACAGACACACTCTATGCCGCTTAGTATATAGGATGTGATGGCTTCCCAGCGCTAGCAGGACTTTATTGGCAACGTTTCGCTGGCTTACCAGCCAGCTTCTTCAGGCCTACCCAATCACTTCTCTGTTTGGGTAATAACAGAGAAGTGATTGGGTAGGCCTGAAGAAGCTGGCTGGTAAGCCAGCGAAACGTTGCCAATAAAGTCCTGCTAGCGCTGGGAAGCCATCACATTCAACCACTGTTACAATGCAGCGCTTCGAATCCTTCAAAGTACCCAGTTAGATCTACAAATTTCCACATCAACACAAGTTTGATAGTCGTAGGATGACTACAAGCAGTGAGTTTCGCTTAGGCTACTCGTTTGAGTTGACTTTTCATACATACAACAGAAACTGCTGGTGAAAGCAGGTTTCGTTAGAATGAGAGAGACCTCTTCTTAAAATAGCGCTGTTCCTGCCTGTGTAGTGCTGCACACAAGATGGTGGAGCCAAATAACAGCGTTTTGCCCATTCCACGCTCCGATACTTGGCCAAGTGTTGTCAAAATGTTGTCTCACTTGGTGCTGAACCTCTGCCTCAAACTTTCGCGGATTCAGCACTATACGCGGGCAACACTGGCCGTCACCACGGACTGTGTATGGCGGTTCTGAATGTAGACTGTGCACTGTACGCAGGCTGCACTGGTCGCCGACTATCTATGGCTGCTCGCAGTGTAGATTGTGTACGCACGCGGCTTTGCTTCAGCGCGGGACGGCCCGCTGGTATTGTAGAGTGAAGAGCGTCGACCCTCCCCTATAGCAGCATATAATCAATAGTCTGACGTCACCGGCTTCGCGACATAGGCGCTCGCTCGTGCCACGCGCACTCATTGGACCGATGCGTGATCGCGACCACGGTGATTGGATACTAGACGAAATACGTCATCCCACTGGTGGCGCGGCAGTCGATCGACCGAATTTAGGCGGCAGCCAAAGACCATACTTCCGCCAGACGGTCCCCCGTGGAAGGCGGTTCCGAAAATGTATAGATGTCCGGGATCCGTCGCCGCTGTCGAGAGATATTTTGTTCACACACAAACAAACAGACTGACAGACAGCGCGCGATTAGTAGAGAGGATGTCGCGCAACTCACGCGTTCGATCGGATACTCGCAACCTGATGTCGTGCAACTCACGCGCTGGAGAACATGGCCCTACTGTCATTGCGCATCCAAGTGTTGTCAAAATGTTGTCTCACTTGGTGCTGAACCACTGCCTCAAACTTTCTCGGATTCAGCACTATACGCAGGCAACACTGGCCGTCAACGCGGACTGTGTATGGCGGTTCTGAATATAGACTGTGCATTGTACGCAGGCTGCACTGGTCGCAGACTATCTATGGCTGCTCGCAGTGTAGATTGTGTACGCGCGCGGCTTTACTTCAGCGCGGGACGGCCCGCTGGTATTGTAGAGCGAAGAGCGTCGACCCTCCCCTATAGCAGCATATAATCAACTAGCCGTTCCTTCCTGTTGCAGAAGAATTTGTGTGATCTGAATAGCACGGAATGTAGTTGTCAATGGCCGTAATGTCCTGTTGCATAATCTGTCCTGTTCAAGGTCTGTCCGTTGCAAGGTCTGTCCTGTTGTGAGCCAACGGCGGTGGTCGCCTCATGCGCGCGCCGCAACGTCCATCCTGTTCATTGTCAAGGTCTGACCTGTTGCAAGGTCTCTCCTGTTGCAAGATCTATCCTGTTGCAAGGCCTGTCGTGTTGCAAGGTTTGTCCTGTTGCAAGGTCTCTCCTGTTGCAAGATCTGTCCTGTGGTAAGATCTGTCCTGTTGCAAGATTTGTCCTGTTGCAAAATCTGTCCTGTTGCAGAAGGTCTGTCCTGTTGCGACCCAACGGTGCTGTCCTGTTGCAAGATCTGTCCTGTTGCAAGAATTGTCCTGTTGCAAGATTTGTCCTGTTGCAAAATCTGTCCTGTTGCAAGATTTGTCCTGTTGCAAAATCTGTCCTGTTGCAAGATCTGCCCTGTTGCAAGATCTGTCCTGTTGCAAGATCTGTCCTGTTGCAAGATTTGTCCTGTTGCAAAATCTGTCCTGTTGCAAGATTTGTCCTGTTGCATGATTTGTCCTGTTGCAAAATCTGCCCTGTTGCAAGATCTGTCCTGTTGCAAGATCTGTCCTGTTGCAAGATTTGTCCTGTTGCAAAATCTGTCCTGTTGCAAGATTTGTCCTGTTGCATGATTTGTCCTGTTGCAAAACCTGCCCTGTTGCAAGACCTGACCTGTTGCAAGGTCTCTCCTGTTGCAAGATCTATCCTGTTGCAAGGCCTGTCGTGTTGCAAGGTTTGTCCTGTTGCAAGGTCTCTCCTGTTGCAAGATCTGTCCTGTGGTAAGATCTGTCCTGTTGCAAGATCTGTCCTGTTGCAAGAATTGTCCTGTTGCAAGATCTGTCCTGTTGGGGTGTCTTCTGTTGCAAAATCTGTCCTGTTGCAAGATCTGTCCTGCAAGAATTGTCCTGT
>JASAMZ010000167.1:0-12816 GCA_030248115.1 Linhomoeus sp. GSCO2_2 | reverse complement strand
TCTGTCGCTGCTGCTTTTCGTTCAGTTACGTATTGCTAAATTTTCCGCGGTCCATGCTCCTTCCATTTCTGAAGAAATTTAGCGGCTAGCGCATGAGACGAAAAAGTCGGTTTTCGACATTTTCGAATTTTAATTGCGAATATCTCGAAAATGCGAAATCAGCAACAGAAACGGACATCGGATCCGTACTCAGCGACATCGACTCCACTTGACCACATATGCCTCGTGTCTTACTTTTGTGCGACGGACACACACACAGACACACAGACAGACATTGTCATCCGTATATATATGTACACCTCGCCGCGTGAACTTTGTACACATCGTTAGCCAATTGGTGAATACTTTTGGAGTCCACCCCTTTTACTGAACGAGTCCACCCCAAAGTTTCTGAATGAGTCCACCCCAAAATTACTGAACGAGTCCACCCCAAATTACTGAACGAGTCCACCCCAAATTACTGAACGAGTCCACCCCTGTTTGCTAGGGGAAGTTTGTCGACGTGACCGATAGGCTATTGGGCTTCGAAGTGGAACTTGTCGCGATCGCTAGCAGGGAAGGAGCACAGCCGGCCTAAGCAGGAGGTAAAGTAGATGGAGGAGTGCGCACTCCACCTACCGTTTGCACTAAAACTCGGTCGACGTCGCGCCTGGCGGGTCTCAGCTGAGGCTTAGCGCGACCACCAACTTCAGGGCGCGCTCCGCGCGCCCTGAAGTCGGTCACCGGTCGCGTTAAGCCTAAGCTTCGACCCGCCAGACTGCAACGCCGACTGACTCTTGTGCACTGTGGGCGCAGGGCGAGCCTAAGCATAGCCTGCATCCAAAGGAATATTGTGTCCGAAAGAAATGTAAAGGAAGGCTAGTATTTTTCGGCGCTTTTAATTTTATTCTGGAGCGCCTATAAAAGTAAGAACGCACTTTTAATTTTGAATAACCAGCTTTTGAGTGCGAATATAGGTTCCGCTTTTAAAAATGAACAGAGCGGTTTTAAAAATTGCGATTCCGCTTTTCATTCTGAACAAACCGCTTTTAACCGTGTGTTCACTGCAAATGTACTTTCCGCTTTAAAAAAATATGAAGATGATGTAGCGCTTTTAACGGAATTGTTGGACTGAGCCTCACATGAGCGCCTTCTAAGCGTACAACATACAAAGGAGGAGATCTTAGACCTAAGCCTAGGCTAAGCATACTAGGCGGAGATCGTAGGCCTGAGCAGGAGGAGATCGTAGGCCTGAGCCTAGGCTAAGCAGACTAGGCGGAGATCGTAGGCCTGACCAGGCGGAGATCGTAGGCCTGAGCCTAGGATAAGCATACTAGGCGGAGATCGTAGGCCTGAGCAGGCGGAGATCGTAGGCCTGAGCCTAGGCTAAGCATACTAGACGGAGAACCTAGGCCTGAGCAGGCGGAGATCGTAGGCCTGAGCCTAGGTTAAGCATACTAGGTGGAGATCGTAGACCTGAGCAGGCGGAGATCGTAGGCCTGAGCAGGCGGAGATCGTAGGCCTGAACACGAGGAGATCGTAGGCCTGAGCCTAAGCCTTAGCCTAAGCCTAAGCCTAAGCCTAAATCTAATACTCACCTAAATCTACTGCTTATGTTTACAGCTGCGCCTCCCTCTCAAAAGTTAAAAGCACTGTGTTCAATTTCAATAGCGCTTTCATCATTTTTAAAAGCGCCTTCTATATTTTCCACTAAGAGAAAGTTAAAAGCGCATTCTTCAAAATTAAAAGCGCATTGTTCAAAATTAAAAGCGCAATGTTTATTTTAAGCGCGCTGAAATGAAAACCGCTTTCTTCAGAATTAAAAGCGGTTGTGATAAATTAAAGCGGCGAATATTTTTCCCCGTAAAGAAACAAGGAAGACGGTCATTACACTGATGCAGGCAACGAGGGTGGACTCGTTCAGTAATTTGGGGTGGACTCGTTAAGCAATTTGGGGTGCACTCGTTCAGTCATTTTGGGGTGGACTCGTTCAGTAATTTGGGGTGGACTCGTTCAGTAATTTTGGGGTGGACTCGTTCAGAAATTTTGGGGTGGACTCGTTCAGTAAAAGGGGTGGACTCGTTCAGATTTAGCCTAGCCGCATCTGGAGAAAGTGTCTTGAGAATGTGTACCTTACTGCCAAGTGCAGCTATCCCCACGATACGGTTGTCTGTACAGCTGATCTGAAGCTCAGTGATATCGCCGCGTTCGCTATATGTTATCGGCATGATACGACGCCGTTTATCTGATGTTTCCTACCTGTGTGAAAACGTCACATCCAACAAAAAAACTTGCCAAAAGTTTGGTGCGAGCGAATTCCTGTGTTCAGCGTACGCATTTTTGTTTCCGAGTGCACATTCATCAATAAACAGCTGTTCTGGCCATCAGGAGAAAATCTCGATTTTGACATTTTTTAAATTTTAATTCTAAATATCTCGAAATTGGAATTTATTAAAACTGTAAAACTATGCCACTAATTCTTATTGGCATACGGCCTTACCATTTCTGCGTTCAAATTCGTCAAAAAACGACGTTCTATTTTTGATTTGTGGAATTTTGAAAATAATCACGTATTTCTATTATATTCCATATTTGCAAAAAAATTCTCTTGCGTTGCAAATTATCCGCTTATTGGCATACGGTCTTACTATTTCTGCATTCACATTCGTCAATAAATGACGTTGTATTTTAGTCAATTTTTGCAATTTCGACAAATAATCGCGTATTTCTATTAAATTCCACATTTGCAAAAAAATTTCTTTTGTGTTACAAATTGTCCGCGGTCCATGCTCCTTCCATTTCTGAAGAAATTTCGCGGCTAGCGCATCAGACGAAAAAGTCGATTTTCTACATTTTCGAATTTTAATTGCGAATATCTCGAAAATGCGAAATTAGCAACAGAAACGGACATCGGATCCGTACTCAGCGACATCGACTCTACTTGACCACATATGTCAATGACTTTACTTCGGTGCGACGGAAACACACACAGACACACAGACACACACACACACACACACATTGTCAACCGTATATATACACCTCGCCGCGCTGAGGCGCGGCGAAAAAACTCGCCAAAAGTTTGGTGCGATTGTTCTTCATCGCGAATTCCTGTGTTTGGCGTACGACATTTCTATTTGACCATATCTCAATATTTCAAAATTGCAATTTAGTGAAACTGCAAAACTATGTCACCTTTTCCTATTGGCATACAGCATTACCATTTCTGTATTCACATTCGGCAATAAAGGACGCTCTATTTTTTCGCCGCGCCTCAGCGCGGTAAGGTGTATCTATACGGATGACAATGTCCGTCTGTCTGTCTGTCTGTCTGTCTGTCTGTGAGTGTGTCCGTCCGTCCGTCCGTGGCACCGAAGTATAATGTGACATAGGTATGTGGTCAAGTAGAGTCAAGGTCGCTGAGTACGGATCCAATGTCCGTTTTAAACCTTTGGGTTACTGTAGCTCCCGAAATTCAAACTTTTGAGTTTCGAACAATAGAAGAACAAATGATCAGTGAGTCGAGAGCTATCCAACCAACCCAAGATCGTCTCCCTACGACGCGAGCGAGTTAGAGCGATTTTTGCGTTAAAAACGCGAGAATGTCGCTTTTCGTGGTGCGTGTTTGCGTAATTAAGAAAATTGTTAACGCCAAATGAAAGAGCACGTCGAGACCTTTTAGTTGACCTATCGCGCGCCGCTCTACGAGGTAAGACGAGCGAGTTAGAGCCGTTTTCCGTTTTGACCTTTGGGTTACTGTAGCGCGCGCATTTCAAACTTTTGAATTTCGAAACCTCTTAGCGCAATTCTCAGTGAGTCGAGACCTTTCCGTAGAGCCCAAGATCTCCTTCCTACAACTTACCGACGCCGAGATCTGAGAGCGTAACGGACGCACGCACGAACGCACGCACGATAAGCTCTCGTAGGGGTTCGCCCGGCTGAGGCCGGGCTAAAAAAGTTCAACCTATACTTTGTGTCTGTCAAATTTTGGTGAACAGTGTAGTGAACTTTGTACACATCGTTAGCCGCATCTGGAGAAAGTGTCTTGAGAATGTGTACCTTAATGCCAAGTGCAGCTATCTCCACGATACGGTTGTCTGTACAGCTGATCTGAAGCTCAGTGATTTCGCCGCGTTCGCTATATCTTATCGGCATGATACGACGCCGTTTATCTGATGTTTCCTGCTTGTGTGAAAACGTCACATCCAACAAAAAAAAACTTGCCAAAAGTTTGGTGCGAGCGAATTCCTGTGTTCAGCGCACGAATTTCTGTTTCCGAGTGCACATTCATCAATAAACAGCTGTTCTGGCCATCAGACGAAAATCTCGATTTTGACATTTTTTTAAATTTTAATTCTAAATATCTCGAATTTGGAATTTATTAAAACTGTAAAACTATGTTACAAATTCTTATTGGCATACGGCCTTACCATTTCTGCGTTTAAATTCAACAAAAAACGACGTTCTATTTGGTTGATTTACGGAATTTTGAAAAACAATTACGTATTTCTATTAAATTCCATGCGTGCAAAAAATTTCTCTTGCGTTACAAATTATCCGCAGTCTATACTCTTTCCATTTCTGAAGAAATTTCGCCGCTATATCATCAGGTGAAAAAGTCGATTTTCGACATTTTCATATTTTGATTGAAACTATCTCGAAATTGCAATTTTTACAAACTGCAAAACTATGTCACAAATCCTTATTGGCATACGACCTTTCCATTTCTGCATTCACATTCGTCAATAAATGACGTTGTATTTTAGTCAATTTATGCAATTTGGCCACATAATCGCGTATTTCTATTAAATTCCACATTTGCAAAAAATCTCTTTCGTGTTACAAATTTTCCGCGGTCCATGCTCCTTCCATTTCTGAAGAAATTTCGCGGCTAGCGCATGAGACGAAAAAGTCGGTTTTCGACATTTTCGAATTTTAATTGCGAATATCTCGAAAATGCGAAATCAGCAACAGAAACGGACATCGGATCCGTACTCAGCGACATCGACTCCACTTGACCACATATGCCTCGTGTCTTACTTTTGTGCGACGGACACACACACAGACACACAGACACACAGACAGACATTGTCACCCGTATATATACACCTCGCCGCGCTGAGGCGCGGCGAAAAAAAACTCGCCAAAAGTTTGGTGCGATTGTTCTTCATCGCGAATTCCTGTGTTTGGCGTACGACATTTCTATTTGACCATATCTCAATATTTCAAAATTGCAATTTAGTGAAACTGCAAAACTATGTCACCTTTTCTTATTGGCATACAGCATTACCATTTCTGTATTCACATTCGGCAATAAAGGAAGTGAAATATGTGACATATGTGGTCAAGTGGAGTCGAGGTCGCTGAGTACGGATCCGATGTCCGTTTCTGTTGCTAATTTCGCATTTTCGAGATATTCACAATTAAAGTATGAAAATGTCGAAAATCGACTTTTTCGCCTGATGAGGTAGCGGCAAAATTTCTTCAGAAATGGAAAGAGCATAGACCGCTGATAATTTGTAACACAAAAAAAAATTTTTGCAAATGTGGAATTTGATAGAAATACGCAATTATTTGTCAAAATTTCATAAAATGACGAAAAATCAGCATCATTTGTTGACGAATGTGAATGCAGAAATGGAAAGGTCGTGTGCCAGTGAGAATTAGTGACATAGTTCTACAGTTTTCAAAAATTGTAATTTCGAGACACTTGCGATTAAAATTCGAATATGTCAAAAATCGACTTGTTCGTCTGATGAGTTAGAGGTGAAATTTCTTCAGAAATGGCAAGGACATCGCCCGCGGATAATTTGTAACACAAAATAAAATTTTTGCAAATGTTGAATTTGGTAAAGATACTCGATGATTTGTCAAAATGTCATAAATTGACAAAAAATTGAACACGATAAATTGACAAAAGTGAATACCATAATGAAAAGGCCGTGTGATAACAAGAATTTGTGGCCCAGCTTCACAGTTTTTAAGAGTTGTGATTTAGAGATATTCATGTTTAAAATACGAAAATGTCGAAAATCAACTTTTTCGTCCGATGAGCTAGCAGCAAAGTTTCTTCAGATATAGCAGGCGCATAGACAATGGGTTTGATGATTGTGAACGCAGAAACAGAAAGATCGTACGACAAACGGAATCCCTGATAGAGAACGACTGCACAAACATTTGGCAAGTTTTTTTGTCCGATACGGCTATTCACATAGGTATAAACTTCAGATGAACGGCGTCGTATCATGTCGATACCATATAGCGAACGCGGCGATATCACTGAGCTTTAGATCAGCTGTACAGACAACCGTATCGTGGGAAAAGCTGCACTTGGTTTGCGGCACACGTTCTCAAGATACCTTCTCTAGATACGGCTAATGGTGTGTGTAAAGTTCACTATACTGTTCACCAAGGTTTGGCAGACACATTGTATAGGTTGAACTTTTTGCACACACAGCTTTGTTTCGCCGCGCCTCAGCGCGGTAAGGTGTATCTATACGGATGACAATGTCCGTCTGTCTGTCTGTCTGTCTGTCTGTCTGTGAGTGTGTCCGTCCGCCCGTCCGTCCGTGGCACCGAAGTATAATATGTGACATAGGTATGTGGTCAAGTAGAGTCAAGGTCGCTGAGTACGGATCCAATGTCCGTTTCTGTTGCTAATTTCACATTTTGGAGATATTCGTAATTAAAATATGACAAGTGATACGTGACACTCCTTGAGTGTCAGATAGGCACTCCGCGTGATTGTTTTAGTCGAACGGGGGCACAGAAACGCGTCGGAACAGGCTGTACTGACGACGATGAGCGCAGGCTGTACTGACCGCTGACTGTCACTGTCTATAGCCACTCACAATGTAGAATGCCAGCGGCGCCCTAATTGTACAGGCGCGCCTTATCTACGCTACACAGCGGGGGCTCCCCCGCTGGGGTGGACGGCGTCGGTGGCTACAGTACGACGCTCCTATAACTCGGCTCGATTGCGCGTGCATAGACGCCTTTCTCGGCGCGTCTTACATGGATGGCGTACTGTAGGCGCAGCAAAATCAATGGCGGACGGTATTTTTGGAATTTCGCGAAGTTTTACAGAGCGTGAGTATTCGGCCAAAATCGTCCTAAATGCACCGCGAATCGCAAAACAGGCGCCGGATTCGTGTTCTGTAGCGTCAGAAAGCCCAGACACAACTGTCAATGAAATTTTGAAAATTCGACACCGGGACCTAATTTTTGGCCGGCCGGGTGCCGAAAGCAGGGCAAAGTCGTCCCAATTCGTAAAACAAACACCGGATTCGTGTTCAGCGTCGTCGAAAACCCCTGAAACAAGTGAAAACTCAATTTCGAAAATTTGACCCCGGGATTCAAAAATTCGGCGCGGCCGGGATACGGTACCTCAAAATGGTCAAGACACTTCGTCTAGACCAACTTTTGACGCTGAACACGTTGCAATTGTCAATTTGCCGCTACAGGCACGCTTTCCAACACAAAAATCCACTCAAAAGTCGAAAATCCCAATTTTCCGCTCGGGACCCGGGACTTTTGCCACCGCGGATCTCCCGAACGGCGAGACCGATCTCGGCGGTTTTGGTCTCGAATGAAAGGTAATAGAAGTGTCCAGGTCAGAAATTAAATTGGCGAGGATCCACCGTCGCAAACTCGAGTTACGATTTTTTAAAGGTCGGACAAAAATTTAAAATTTTGAATTTGCTACCGTACTTCCGCGTCGGACCACCTAGGGAGCCCGTTCCGGTTTTGCTCTGAAGAACATCCAATGGGCTACAACATATCCAAAAATCACCAAATTCGGTCCACTTTTGCGACAGTTATGGCCTGCATATTTTTTTTTACTTAGCAAAAATTTGAATTTTTGATTTTTCGCAAAATTCTTCCACCGCCGAAATTTTTCACCCCCCGAGCACGCTGCGCGTCGTCATAAGCTATCTTTTAAAAAAAAATTTGGCTCCCTAGGTGCTTCGTAGCGAGCGCCAGCCCCGAACATGCTAACTGTAGGCTTTACCGCTCCTATAGCACTCCTTCGCTTTTCAAGCGGCGGAGTGCCAACAAGCTCCGGTATTAAAAAGTTGAGTTTGTATTCTGACTGACATTGTAAAGAGTTGAGTTCTTTTTGCAGAGAGTGCGAGAGTTCATCGCCCGCATGCTTCGCTTCACGAGCTCCCGCTTCGCAAGAGGGTATTGCATAGCAATATTGATTTCGCCCGCGATTTGGCTTTTAGAGCGAGAACATCCATCTTTCAAGCAACACTTTTAAAAAAGTGACAAAAACTTGTAAAAGTTTTGACAAAAACTTGCAAAAGTTTTAGCAAACAATTGACAGAGCACAAAAGAGCGCACTGCGAGCAATCAAACCGTGTTGCACTTCTTTATAAGCAAAGGGCGATCTTAGCGTCAAAAACCCGAGAATGGCGCTTTCCGCGGTGCGTGTTTGCGTAATTGAACAAACTCTTGTAGCCGCATGAAAGAACACGTTGAGGGCTTTCACCTGGCGTGTCGATTGCCACTCTACGACGTAAGACGAGCGAGTTAGAGCCGTTTTGTGCTTTGGCACCTTCGAGTTACTGTAACTCGCGAAATTCAAACTTTTGAGTTTCGATCGATGGGAGAACAAATGATCAGCGAGTCGAAAACTGTACAATAAGCTCGAGTTCGTCTCTCTACGACGCAAGCTGAGCGAGTTAGAGCAATCTTAACGTCAACTTCCCGAGAATGGCGTTTTCTGCGGTGCGTGTTTGCGTAATTAAATAAACTTGTAGCCGCATGAAAGAACGCGTCGAGAGCTTTCACCTGGCGTGTCGATTGCCACGCTACGACGTAAGACGAACCAGTTAGAGCCGTTTTGTGCTTTTGCACCTTCGAGTTACTGTAACTCGCGAAATTCAAACTTTTGAGTTGCGACCAATGGGAGAACAAATGATCAGTGAGTCGGGAACTATCTAAAAAGCTCAAGATCCTCTCTCTACGACCCAAGTTGAGCGCCTTAGAGCGATTTTAGCGTCAAAATGCCGAGAATGGCGTTTTCCGCAGTGCGTGTTTGCGTAATTGAAAAACTTTTGCAGTTGCATAAAAGAACGCGTCGAGAGCTTTCACCTGACGTGTCGATTGCCGCTCTACGACGTAACACGAGCGAGCTAGAGCCGTTTTGCGTTTTGATCTTCGGCTTACTGTAGCGCGCGCAATTCAAACTTTTGAATTTCGAAACCTCTTAGCTGAATGATCAGTGAGTCGAGACCTATCCGTAGAGCCCAAGATCTCCGCTCTACGACTTTCCAACGCCGAGATCTGGGAGCGTTACGTACGTACGGACGGACGGACGGACGCACGCACGCACGCACGCACGCACGCACGCACGCCGAGCTCTCGTATGGTGTCGCCCGCCTGAGGGCGGGCGAAAAAATGCCGAAAATCGACTTTTTCGCCTGATGAGCTAGCGGCGAAATTTCTTCAGAAATGGAAAGAGCATAGACAATAGATAATTTGTAACACAAAAAAATTTTTTGTGAATATGGAATTTAATAGAAATACGCGATTGTTTGTCAAAATTCCGCAAATTGACAAAAATACAACGTCATTTATTGACGAATGTGAATGCAGAAATGGTAAGGCCGTATGTGAGTAAGAATTTGTGAACTAGTTTTACAGTTTTAATAAATTGCAATTTCGAGATATTTAGAATTAAAATTAACAAGATTAGTAGACGGGGGCAGAGCCCCTCGGGGCACTCCTCCCCTCTTTCAGAAGAATTTTGGGAGTTGAATCATGCTGCCCATTGATCAACGAGACGTGTCAGTGAGGCTTAGTGCCCATTCTGATCGCAAAATTAATAGCAACTTTGGATTTGTTACCCTCAATACCCCACGTTTGACATATGTACAACACACCTAGCTTCAGCTGAACTGACACAACCAGGTTTTCCACTTGAGGGCGCGTATGGTGGTAAGCAAATTCTTCAAAAATGGTGCCACACATCTCAAAACGAAAAGACAACGTCAAATTCGTGATCAGCATCCCCGAAAAGCCGGAATCGAGTACTTACACGGTAGGTGCCCCGAACAAATCTCGCAGCCAATATTTTGAATTCAAATTTCCCGCCAAAATACGCGTCGGACGAAAAAAGTGATTATAACAAAAACGACGTATCTTTAGATGCTCTATCACGTGAAAGTCCAATTAGCACCGAAATATCTCAACTGACTAAATTCTGTACCGAAATACCGAAAATTGTCCAAAAAAATTTAAATTTCGCCCTAAAATTGCCCCCGCCTAAAGCTGAAATGCTGCTCCAGTGAAGATATCTGTAAGCCTCAAAACTCTTGTCAATATCGTGGAAATCGATCCACACAGCAAATAATGGGAAAGGTGGAACTTTTCAGTTTCGACCTAAAATACGGTTTTTTCAAATTTTCTCCCATAATTTGGATATGTAGAGAGAAATGATCTATCACAAAGTTGTAGAGCTCACCGATGCGGATCGAATGGTGTTTGTCCCATCTCGATAGGGGCACCCTAACAAGAGTTACTCCTACCCGAAGTTTTGCCCGGAAACCCGGGACCCAACTTTGTACCGTATTTCCCGGCCCCGGGTTTATCTGACCGGCTTTCGAAAAGCGGATTCGGATTCGTCTATCTGAGTTCTCTTAGGTTGCAAATACCCGTGCAATTTGCTCTTAGAAAAAAACACTTACAACTGTCGCCGCGTACCCTACTTTTGGGTCGAAAAACCCGGTTTTTGCTACCCGGCCCGGGTAGACCCGGACCCAGCCCGACGGCGCCCCCACTATCGGATAGCCCAATGTCTTTTACATATTCGGCCCAAAGCTCGTCTCCCTCCGTTCTACCAGAACACTATTCTAAGCGTCCAAAGTTCATCGGAGGCCGAAAAACCGGGTTTTTGGCAACTTGCCAAAAATCGGGTCCCGGACGGAAGTCGAGACCTTCGATGCACACTGCGCAATCCAGAGACCTATCGAATAAAAAAAAATTCGCCCCGATCGGCCAACTCTAGCCCGACTTATGAGCGTTTGAATTTACACAGAATCCGCACCATCACTATAGCACTCCTCCCTTTTGGAGGGGAGGAGTGCCAACAAGGATTACGTGCAGGAGCCCCTGCATAGAAGCACTCCGACCCAACTCGGGAATAGCAGATGGAGGTATTGCGTCGCCTGCTGCGCAACAGACTGTCCGCGCGCCGCGCAACAGACCGTCGGAAAACTCAATATGGATAAACCCAGCGACTGGCAGTGTCAAGCTTCAACCAGCCGGCAACCGGCCCGGCTGCGGCCGGTGACCGGTGCCCATCTCTAATACACAACGCACGGCACTCGACAAAGAAGTGGGCGCGCACAGCAGGCTGGCTATCTATGCGGTAGATCTAGATACGCGCGCCACGAAACAGGCTTGCGCAATCGAGCGTCCGCACCACGGGACGCGCGCACAGCTGGATATCTATACGCTGGACACGCGCGCCACGAAACACGCTCACGCAATGGAGTGTCCGCACCAGCAGAGCGTGGGAACGAGAGAGCGCGAAACGGAAACAAAGACGAACCAATTACTGCAGCGACTTAACCCTATGGAGAATACCGGCGCACTACAGTAACGTATTACTACAAAACACATGGGCGCGAAAACAGAGAGAGAGAGAGAGACAGTCGACGAAAACACACAAAGCGATTGCACACCGTGTACAATAGGCAATTATACCACACAAAGATTCGCCGCAAATCCCGCCCGAACATGGCTTTAAAGGACACGATACGGAAATCAAATTTCCCGCACCAACAAATGCCGGCGCACACCAGAACTGTGCCGCGGTCATATACCTGGTCGTAAGGAGTAGTGGAAAGAAACTTCTTTGCAACAGCAGTTGTTGTTGAAACTTCCTTACCAGTGCCGACATCGTCTGCCTGCAGCGCAGAACCAATGCCGACTTTGTCAACAGCGCAGAATGCCCGAAATTGGATATTGCACCGAAGAATCCCCACGCTTAGAGTTTCGACAAAACATGGTTAAGGTGCCCCAATTGTCGATGAAAAGTCGCAAATCCTGGTCCGCATCGCAAAACGAGTGCCACATTCGGAATCAGCGCCCTCGAAAGCACCGGAATCGACTCCAACTGTGATTCTGTCAACTGAGGTGCACTTCCAATTTTGGACGCGGCCGGGGGTACGGTAGCCGGAAAAATATTTTGAAAATCGGTTCCGTATCACTTTTCGACGGGGAATCACGTGGTGGACCCCATTTAGCCATTAGAAGTCGCATTCGAGCGTTACAAAGCCCAAAGTCAAAAGTGCCGAAAATAAGTCAACAGAGATGTACTTCGAATTTGGACGCGGCCGGGAGTACGGTAACCGGAAAACTATTTTTTAAACTCGGTTCCGTATCACTTTTCGACGGGGAATCACGTGGTGGACACCATTTAGCCATTAAGAGTCGCAATCGGGCATTACAGCAGCCCAAAGTCGAAAAGTGTCGAAAATCGGTGAAAATCGTCGGTCGTTGAGCGATCGTCCAGAAAGAAAGGCTGGGCCGATTCCGCCGATTTTGGTGTCAAATTGAAGCAAATCCTTAGCAGACCTTCATGTCGGATGAAAGCGTCCAAGGCGATTGTGCGCTTGATTAAATCCAACAACTCTATCTCCAGCATCTAAATTTCACATCCCGGAAATTTTCTTTCTTCCCTAACTTTTGCGTGGGGACAACCGGAGGAAGCTGGTGGTGGCTTTTCCAAGGTAGATATTGTCGCGTACTATAAAATATCCAAAAATCACCAAAATCGAATAAAATATCACGAAAGTTATGGAGCGAGAACGGTTTTCAATGTAC
>JASAMZ010000166.1:0-33368 GCA_030248115.1 Linhomoeus sp. GSCO2_2 | reverse complement strand
GCGCACCAAGCGCACACAGAGCGCGTGAGCATCTCTCGGCGAGCCAGTTTGAGCTGCCTTGCAGTGGGTAAGAGCTCGTTCATTTTGAATCAGAGCTGGTGTGGAGCTGCTCTAGTGTGGCTGGGAGTTATATTTGAGCTTAATCAGAGATGTGTTTAAAAGTGGTTTTGTCTCTCTGAACGCATGGAGGGGCAAAGACACGTTCTTCGATACATGAACACGACGAGACACACACTGTCAACATTCCACACCAAACACGATGAGACACACACTGTCAAAAGGCACAATCAGGTCTCTCATGACCATCGGCTTCACCAAATTCTTCATCTAGCACCTGGCGATGATCACGATTCAGATCTTTCACAAGCTCCTTTTCTGTCTTTCCAAGCTTTGAGCCTGTCCTTTCTTCTGGTGTAAGTCCTCTTTTTTCATCAGTTGCTCTAGTGGTCTGTGTCCATCTTGCGCACTCAAGTCACTTGAAAGCATTGCCATGTAGGCCTCGTGAATCCAAATGGACTCGGTCAGCAATCAGACGCACAGGAGTCGGGACATGGTCTTCTTATTTGCAAGTACCTCATTGGATGACAGGCCTTCCACCTCATCTGCTAGCATGGAGCAAGCATCTCGGACAATCTGGTTATTTCGTCAATGTAGTCTTCATCTTCACTGTCTTCTTCATCTTCCTCCTCTTCATTGCTATCTTCACCATCTCTTCCTCTTCTTCACTGGTATGCACCACCTCTGTCTCATCCATCTTTGCCACCTCGTTTTTGTGAACAGTCCGCTCGTGCCGAAACCTGTTGGAGTTGTTGAGAAAGTGTTGCAAATGCCACACTCCATTGATTGATGCGCTCGAATGCTGATTGATTGATATTGATTGATGCACTGGAATGACGCCGAATTGATGAGCGTGCAGCCCTTTTACACCGCTTACTTGGTTGGATAGGGATCAGCTCCGATTCAGCTCCGATTCAGTGGATTCAGTGGGGTATTCAGTGTGGATTCAGTGGATTCAGTGGGTATTTCATGGATTCAGTGTGGATTCAGTGTGGATTCAGTGTGGATTCAGTGTGGATTTCAGTGATTCAGTATGGATTCAGTGTGGATTCATTATGGATTCAGTATGGATTCAGTATGGATTCAGTGTGGATTCAGTACTTGATTCAGTATGGATTCGATCACGAACAATATGAACTGAAACGAAGCGCGACAAGCGCTCATAGCCGTTGTTCAGCAGTTTTGCTGTGAATACTTATAAACACAGAGCGCGATGAGTTTCTTCGTGTATTAGATACATAATATACCGGTATACACAGCAGCCAGCAAATTCTCAACCCAACAGACTCAAAACATCGATTCAGTACTTCGACGGCAGAAAGGTGGCGGCCGCTGAGCCGTATGGTGAATTTTGCCCGCTTCTCATTTTCGACAACACCAAAGGACATCTTCCACCCAAGTGGTAGGCCCTCAGCAAGCACTGCCACATTGTCGTACACTTTGTGTCATAGTGAACCCCTTCCTTTATATGTCGCCGAAATCGCTGAAGCCTTGTTCAAAAGAAAGCGACACAACCACAGATCCGAAATACGTCGGCGCAGAGATTCCTAATAGGGTGAAGAAAGGCACTGGCTGGGGAGAGACCTATAGCATTGACTCGTTGTCCGATGACGCGATAGCAGGGCTCTTCCCTGAGTCAGCGCCAAGGCCAGACCCAAGCGAGAGTAAGACTAAGCCTACCCTAAGTGATAAAACAATATCTATGTCTGTGTCATTCTTGCGTGCTTGGGGCAAGAGCAACCAATAGGCATGCTCTCATCATCACAGAGCTTCGTTTAGTCCATCCTTCGCCTATGCATCGTTTACGTTTACTATGCCAGTTTGGGTCAGCTGTGCTCATTCCCTCTCCCTCTCTCTTGCCGATATTGTGGCACTGTTCACAGGTGCTCCAGAGAGTTTCGACTTGTGTTTGGACAATTACGCAAATGAAACTATGGTCAGCCTGCTCAACGAAAACGAGTCAAACAACCTAAATGCGACCATCCACAAGCTTAAACTAAGCCTGGAAAATGGACAACGGAAAGGTATGTATGTAGGTACTGCGCCTGCAGCGGCTCACTACATCATTGACGTCTTGCTTCGATCTGTGCATTGCAGGCCGTCGCTTTAAATGGGCAGTACTCGGGATGGAAAAGGCACTAAAGAAAGATCAGGCCGCGTGGTACACTCCAATTTCGGACCATAACTTTTGTCTCCTTCAACGCTCAGGATATATTCTCGATGCTTTCCGTCTCAGGACTGGCTATGAGTTGGAAGGTCAGGCGTACAGAACTACACATGACTAAAGTAGCATCCATAAAGTTCTAAGACATAACTTTACTGATGGGAACACTGGCTTCCCCATTCAGGCAAAACGACGTGTAACCTTCCTTCCCTCAACTTGCGGCTGGCGAAAGAAGTTAAAAAGTGGGAGAAGTTGCTGGGTCGGACGCTTTCTTCACTAGCCATTATGATAGGGCGCATGTTAAGGGACTGCTATGGAAGACCTGGTAAATATTTTGTTTGTACCTGGCTTGTAGTAACGATAATCGACTAACCAATTCAGACATGAATAAACCTCAGTTTGTTGTGCAGTTGTATAACAAAACGTTGATGGGGGCAGACAACGAACCACGACACGCCATCAATACCTATGTCTACCAGAAAGAGAAGCTCTACTGTGAAACTGCCATTGGCACACCAGCAAATAAAGGTTTTCATGTCAAGATATGGCTTGTGCACCCCTACAGATTCAATGGACCAATAAACATTGTTTGTTCTGATAATATTGATGACTCTGAGGGCAGCGGCCAAGAAGAAGAGGAGGAAAGTGGTGAAGGGGAAACAACAGAAAGTGATGAACAAGAGGAATCAGAATCTGGCGAAAAGGAGAAACCAGAAGCTGGAGAAGAGAAAGACCCTGGCAGTATGGAGGACGAGAAACCAAATGGAGAAGAGAATGAAAATGAAAATGGGGACGAATCAGACACTGGAGGAGAGGAAGAATTGGAAAATGAGGATGACTAGGCAGTCTAGCTAATTAGGTCTAAGGAAGTGCATGATTAACTCAGATCCAAGAAACGAATGCTACCAGCAACGCGCTAAGTATAAACACCAATGCTTGACAATGCAGATTTTGCTTGTCTTTGAAACAGTGTCTCATAACATGAGATCTTTTCGTTTTTCAACGTGCCCAGATGTGTCGCAATGGTGTCAAAGAGTCGCAGACATCACAGAACCAGTTCTGATGGTAGCAAAGAAAGGGCGCACCCTTAGTCTACCCCTGCACATGTGTCGCCGATCTTCTGCGTGTAAACTAACCCACGGCAAACTCTATGAAGGCAACGCGACACAATAGGCAGCGTAAAACCCGATTTGCAGAACTGCAGCAACAGATTCATGGAAGGCCCAAAGATCTACATGGCGTCCTTTATTCATTGCTTCCTTGGATTGTCTGGACTCATCCAACATTCTGGATTAAACAACATCGCTCCTTTCGTACAAGATTTCATTTACGAATCTGTGAACTCAACATATGGTTACGAATTGTTGGAAACAGAGGTGACGTTACTGTGGTCAATCACCTCAGCTATGTTTCTAGTTGGGGCAGCAGTTGGCTCATTCACATTTGGCACAATCGCCGATAGGATAGGTTTGTTTATTCAGATATGTTGTTAACTACAGCAATATTTCACATTATGTGCCAATATGATGATGCTTTCAGGACGAAAAGCTGCATTCATGTTGGTGTCAAACGGTGTCTGCATCACTGCATCACTTCTGCAGTATGTTTGTGTGATACTGGGCCGGTTGGAGCCATTCATATTGGGCCGTTTCCTGATTGGTATCTCTGGAGGCTTTGGCCTCATGCTGTACGTCTTCGCCGGAGAGTGCGCTGAGAATCCAAAACAGGTAAATGGTGACAAGGAAAGTGGACTTATTCCATGGCTGCCTGCACATAGCTTTTGCAGTAATCTTCAACTGGTATAGAGAACCTAACCTCTAGTTCTGAATCAGGCTGGCTTTGTGGCAAACCTCTGCATCTCCTCAGTGCAGTTGTGGGTCTTCTTTGGAACTCTACTGAGTTTCGACTTTCTAATGGGGTCTGAAATATTGTGGCCCTGCTCCTTCCTTGTTCCCGCTCCACTGGCAACTCTCCACCTGCTCTGCTATTTCTGGCTGCCCGACTCTCCCAAGCACTGCTACATCACACTAGGAGAGGAGACGAAGGCTCTTGAGGCCTTTAGATTCTATCACGTGAGAATTCTGGCATTATGATTATGAAAGCATTGATGCCAGTTGACTTGTCCTGCAGGGTCCCTCAGCTGACTGGGAAGCCAAGAGAGAGCAACTGGAAGCAGAGAAGGCCCTCAATGAGTCCATTCGCACCCAGACGGCCTCAGTCAAGGAGATACTCACCACTCGCCACTTGCGATGGCCCTTCTTCCTCTGCGCAGTTGCTGGACTGGGAGGGCCTTCGGGTGGAGTGGCTATCTCGCAGTTCTACTCGACGCCACTTCTGACAGACTTTGGCCTCAGTGAGAGAACAGCTGCCTTACTCACGGTTGGTTCAATGTATGGTAGTTTTCATAAGCCTAACCGAACACAACAACAATACCAACAGAACGACCCACCCTTGTCCATTCCAGGTGGCGCTGCTCCAGCTGCCCTCTGTCATCCTGTGTTACGGAGTGGTGTTCGGCCGGGTGATCGATCGGCTGGGGCGCAAACCTGTCTATCTCATTGGCATGTGTATCGGCCTCTGCGCCACTCTGCTGCTCTGCTTCGCCGGCCAGCTGCCTTCAGGGCTCGTGCAGAGGCTACTCCTGGCACTGGCGCTGTTCTTCGCCCAACAGTACTGGTTCATGGGCCCACTGGTGGTGGTGGGAGTGCTGACGGTCGACATTGTCCCTCAGGCCAGTCGGGCTTTCACTGCGGGTGGGTACCGGGTTGCGATTGCGATAGGGATTGGATATGCTTATTCTTGGTCTACTCTAACGATTGGAGTGTTGCTGTACTCCAGAAACAAAGAGGGACGCCACGCGGGGCGCGTCACTTTGGTTGGGGTGTAAACACGCTTGGATAGACACATACCAAGCCTTGGTACTATGTATGTAGTTGCCAACCGCACCGCAAATCATGTGCACGTAGTCTACTGGTTGTGAGTGCGACTACTGTGCGCGCGCTGCGTTGCCTCTAGGCGTTGCCATCGCCTCTGCTTGGTGCTGCTCCATTATGGTTTCCCTCTACTACCCAACTGCGTCCGCGGCCATCGGTTCACTGGCCGCCATACCTTTGAGCATCGTGACCCTCTGCACCATTCTGTTTCTCTACTTCTTCCTGCCCGAGAGCAAGGGAAAGACTGTGGATGAGATCGTCAGCAGATGGGTGGAATTGAAGCCACCTGGAGTCGGCAAGGAGGAAAGTCAAGTGGAAAACGCAGTTTGATCATGTGAAATGAGTAATTCCATCAAAGACTTCACTATGCAGATTGACCGCCATTTGGTTTGAAGGTAGGACGTTGCTGAGTGTAATATGCGCGCGATGCCTACATGCGGTCTTGCAGAATTATGTGTGGGTCTTGGCAGCGTTTAATTCAGATTCATGTAAAACTACCATCGCTGTAAGACACACTTTGTTGTTGCTCAGAAGCAAATTCCTTTCTTTTGGGAGCCATTTGGGAGGCTTCCCAGAACTGGAAAACGACTTTGGATTCAGTGGAGCTACAGTACAGGACCACTACTACCCCGATAATTGTAAACAATTGCAATTCAATGCATTTCAAAATGAATGCTGTTCTGAAAGAATTGCGCTTCTACAGTGACTACATAGTTGTGAAGTGTAGAAGCCGAGATACATACATAGTTAACTCGCACACAGTCCACCATTTGATGGCCGAGTCGCAGCAAATATTCCAAATGAGAGTAATTGGGTCGTTCGACTCTCACGGTTTCCAAGGAAACCATCGTCTCTCTCTTCGAAGACATCTATAACTTTGTTCGGTCCTTACTTCTGAATGAGGAATTTCATCTCTCTTCACCTTTACACACTAGAGGAAGCAGAACGTGTGGTGGTATTAAAAATGAAACCAAGCGCAGCCGCTGCTGCAGCTACGCTGCTGGTATGGCTCGCTGCAGTGGAGCCAAGTGGCGAAATGGACTTCATCGGGAGTCAGCGCTGCCGCAGGTGTCTGTGCTAAATCACTATCACTGTAAAATACCACTGCCAATTCGTAGGGAATTCCCGTAGGTTTGCCAGTAACGAGATTTGGTGAATGGATGCTCCGTCAGAGGTGCAGAAACTGTACCAAGGCCTCTGTTCAGAATGGCGGAGAGAGTCAGCTACATGGTCAACTGGGGGAATGGCACGGGCACCAATCGCTTTGGGAAGCCATCCAAAAACTTCATATCTGCCCACGGACTTACAAAGGATCAAATTTAGTGTGTGAATGCTCTTCACCTGTGATTCTTGCTGAGTGGCATTGTGCTCTCATGGCTATGCAACATTCAGCATCAATTACCACCTGCCGGCCGACTGCATCGTAGCGTCTTGTCTTGTCAACGCTTCAATCCAACAGCCTCCCACGCAGAACACGACATCCCACCTGGAAGCCATCAGAACGTGTCTTGCGCCCCGTCCCCATTGGAACTGGAAACTCTTTCGGCTGACGAGGTGGCATCTCCAGCGGATCGCCAATGACGAGCGACGTCAATTCTGGCTGCAGGAGTGGCTTCCCGCACAGCGGCAGGCCGTCTGCTTGGGGGGGCGATGCGCCCCTGCCCCTTCTTCGACTTCGAGCTGCTCCTTGCTGAGAGACGTTCGCTTGCTCTCCACAAGGGCTTCCTTCAGCAGCATCGGAGCTATCGAGAGAAGGCGGCGCTGAATTGGCTGGATATCTGGCTGACGACGCCTGCAGGAGTCTTTGGAGGACTCGTGTCCCTCCTGCTGATCTACGGCGCCTTCAAAGGGGAGGGCAGCAACGCGGGGGCCGTGAGGCCGCTTCATTACTTTGAGGTGATCACAGACCTCCTGGGCTGTCTTGTCAGTCTGCTGCAGTCCAGCCACCTGGCTGTGGCATTCATGGCCTGGACAAGGGGCTGTCATTGGATAGACCCAATTGTCACCAGTGGTGACAAGCTGGCCAACTTCTTCGTGATGCATCCTCTATTGGCTGTGAACCAGGTGACTCTGCTGCTGCTGGCCAAGGAAAGGGCCGCCACCATGGAGATCAATTACAATACGTTGGCCATCGAACGCCCATACCGTCTAGTGGCAGCCACGTTTTCGGCCACGTACTGCCTCTACATTCTTTTGGGCCTTCCTTGCTTTCTCCTGGGCAAGGTGGCAGAATGGCGGCTGTTGGTCACTACGTACTACCTCTGCATTTTCATTGCCTATGGGGGACACACCCTCTTCGTCAGCTGCCTATTTGGTGCGCAGCTGTACTACGTGGTCCGATTCCGGCGCAAGTATGTCACCTGGGCCTCACCACCAACGTCCTACGGACTTGACCAGGCGAGTGGTCCAATAGCGCTACGAATATGCTAACACAGTGTAGGTACTGTAACGTCTGGCATCTTTATGCAGGCCACCCTGTTGACCAGAAGAGCCCAGGTCAAGCGCCATCTGGGCCTCTTTCTCGGCTCCACTGGGCTCAACCTACTCTGCTTCGGCGTTGTCTGCTCCTGCGGCCTCTTGCAGAGCCTGGACATTGTGACCTACTTATCGCCACTGCTGCAGCACTGGCTTCGCCCTTTGCTTCTCCCCCATTGGGGCTGGTCCCAGGTGGCTCAACAGCTGGCCTCAGACGCCAACTCCACCCTGGGCATCTTCTTCTACGTGCTGTTCACCACCAAGTACAACAAGGGCTTCGAGTGGCTGACGGCCACCATTGTCATGGGACTGAAGGAGATGGCCTCTGCTGTGTCCAAGGGCTTCTTTCGTGCCATTGCTATCGTCAATGATTCAGGCTCTTCTCCGGGTTCTTAGTTACCCTTCGATGATTAACTAGGTTTGTTAGTACCTAGTTGGTGTGCCTTCCTAGCCAGCTGCACTTGCTTCTGTCCATGCAAACGTTTGAAGGAAAAAGCATATAAAAGAGCTGAGACAATGACAGCGCCCCCCAAGCCAGCAGGGCATTCACTGCGGGTCAGTAGCATTGTGATTGGAACTAGAAATATGTGCACCAGATTCTTCCGCTTAAGCGACCTCTCCTCCTATCTTCAAGCGTCAGGCGATCGCCGTCTAGACGGAAATTGACTGAAGACGACAACTGACTGCAACACATACACTTCCGCAGTGACTTGTTGACATTGCTCCCCTTTTCTTGCCCTGCTCCTGGTTGTGTGAAACTTGCGAGTGCGACGTTGCGCTGAGTGTGTAATCGCTGCACTTCGAAATCACTGCGGCCGTTCAGCATTTCGCCTGGTGTCTTCGAAGGATTACATATCGTTGGTAAGGTGAGTAAGGCGATGCGCCAGCGCACTGCCTGTCAATTTCTGCGACGCACCTAGGCAATGGTGAGTCAATCAAATCCATGCTCTGATTACTGTGATTCGTCAAATGGCGCCCGCGCAACTATGAGCAATCAATGGCGTTGCACTGGATTTCTATTGTTATTGTCCCCGGCTATTGTCGAGTTGGCGTTGTGCGACTAGAGCCATTTTCCGTCCGAGAACAAACAAATTCCACTGCTCTGCCAGTGGGAATCGACATGCATAACCTGCGTTCGTGAGAAGTGTGGCTAGCACTTATCGTCGATTGCTTTGGGCAGTCATTCGGCGCTGATTTCGCAATGGACTCTCACAAAGCAGCAACAATCTCAAGTTTCGACGACCTGCTTGAGGCTGCCAACCCTCTTGGCATATGGCAGATATTCGTGCTCTTTCTCATCACTTACATGCAGATATTTGGGGGTTCCATCAACACAGCCGCCACATTCTACCAGATCACTCCATCTTTCAACTGTTTGGTGGATGGAGGCTTCCCCGAGGGAAACGGGTGGACCACTGAGGAGAAACTGAACTTGAGGTTTGAAGGACTTCACACGCGTTCCAGGACAAATACTATATGTCTAGGTGTAAAATCAGGTAAGTGACGTTTGGATATCAACACGTCATGGCTGTTCCAAATTTACCTCTGCCCACCCCTTTGAAATACGCCAGCATTGGCTTGTGGGTGAGTTTTGAGGAGAACATTTGTTCCAACATTTCTCTGTCTGTCCGAACCTGGCAAGTATGTATATCTTTCAAACAATAGAGTAATAGGCTAGTCGTGCAGAAATTTGGCAGTGCTTAAAACTGGCTTTAAATACAAACTGAATCCACTTGCAGTTCGCCCATGATAACACTGGCAGATGGAAGCTCGACCCTGGACCCTTGCTATTTCTTGAACCATTCCAATTACCAAGATATGCCGCTGGAATTCAGCTTAGCCTATGATCTAGTCAGAAACGAAACAACGTCTGCCGAAAAATGTTCTATGTGGGAATACGACAGAACGAATGACATGACTGAGACAGTGGTGACACAGGTGGGGAGATACAACGTTGTGGTCAACGAGATTGGTGCGTCTTTCGGAAACAATTTGGAATTAAAATCCCACGATATTCAGTACAACCTCGTCTGTGACGACAGACTGGGCTTCGAGAACAGTCAGACCGCCTACTTCGTGGGCTATCTGATTGGAAACATCATTGGAGGAGCTTTGGCCGACAGGTCGGTCGGTCAATATGCAATTTTGGAAGCCACAAAGACCGTAAACTCTCGAATTACTGGTGCTTATTAGGTAGTTCGATCCTCTCTAAAGAGGGGGGGGGGGGTAGGGTTATTGGAGTGGATGCGTTTGTTACTTCGTCGTGCTGCAAGCTTCTTAGACAGCGACAATACAACACGATAACTGTAGAAGTAATCTCCATTGAATCGTTAATAACAGGTTATCAAGATACTGTTTGTAAAGTGTTCAAGTCATACTCATGTAGTACCCAAAGTTGCAGGGCTAGTTGTAAACTATCGCTTGTTGAAATGGGTCTGTTGCATGCGTAGAATATTTATGGTAGATGGCGAAACAATTGGTGAGACGATTCGTTGGCGTGGTCGATTGAGTGTTGGCCACAGGCCAACTTCAAGCGGTTACCTACCTACATACTGTACATAGGCGCTGCCACCGTTCTGCAGATTCGGCCGCAAGTGGGTCATCACCGTCTTCACAACGCTGGGCGCTGTCGCAAGCGTGGCCATTTCATTCGAACCTTATTACTGGATGTTTGTGCTGACGCGCTTTCTCCTCGCCGTCACTCTCCAGGCTGGCGGCATTGTGTCTTTCACTCTGGGTGGGTGTGCTGTGATTTAGAATAGGGCTGTACTACTGTACCCAATGTCGAATGTTGCAGTTAAAACCCGCACACCCCTGCATATGTATTTCTTAATTAAGCATGAGTCTGAACCTACATATATAGTGCTAGCCTCAGCCTGGGCCTAAGTCTGTCCTAAGCTTAAATCTAAGACTGACCCTAAGCCTAAATCTAAGACTGACCCTAAACCTAAATCTAAGACTGACCCTAAACCTAAATCTAAGACTGACCATAAGCCTAAATCTAAAGCTGACCCCAAGACCTAAGCCTAAGCCTAAGCCTTGGCCTTAAGCCTAAGCGAAGCCTGTTCTGGAAGAAATCATCATCATTGTGTCACTGTCCAGCGAAATACCAGCGGCCTTTCACTAAAATGTGAGTTTCCCTGTAACATATCACCGTCTCATTCAGTCCTGGAGGTCACCCACTCCAAGTACCACAACATCGTCGGTGGCTCGTTCTTCGTCCCCTACGCAGTGGGCTACACGGCCGTCTCAGCCTTTGCCTACTTTCTCAGAGACTGGCGTTGGATGCATCTCGCCATGTCTGCCCCACTGCTGCTCACGGCACTCTATGCTTTGTCAGTGAGAGGGAATACTGTATCTAATACGTCCCGTATCTATCCACCGTAAAACCTCCAATAAGCGGCCCACAACCATCCAAGCGATCCCCCCTCTAATAAGGGACCCCCCTAGAGGGTACTTTGAAACAATAAGCGACCCTATGTTCTGTCGAAAACCTGTCCTGCCTGCACTCATCCGTAAGACAATGTCCCTCTCAGCATAGCACTCCAAACTTCAATAATGAGTGTGTAACTCATTATATAACTTCGTCCCGTAGCGGGTCGCTAACGTCGTTAGTCGGGATTTTCACGCCGACTAACGACGTTAGTCGGAAACAAGTTAGTCTAGCAGCCGACTAAGTTGGGTGAGTCAGTCGCTCGGCTAACGTAAGTGCCGACTAACCCAGATGAGTTGGTGACTCAACTGACCGGGCCCCTCGATTAACACAGCGTCCATAAAATGATCGAGTCTGCGGCCCGACTAATCTCCGCCGACTAACGTCGTTAGTTGGGGCCCCACTAATCTGGCGGTAAATAATGAGGTAAGGCATGCTCGTCAGTGATTATGCTTCTACTGCCAGATCTTCTTAGCCAAGAACGCAATCAATCAGGTTTCGATGCAGAATATCGCAAAGTTACATGCTGAGGTAACGACTCTGACTTCCGTTGAACAATGAGCGACCCCCTCTAATAAGCGAGCCCCTCCCCCTCCCCCCCTCCTATCGGGATGGTTGAAATATTAAGCGACCAGGTCGCCTATTGGAGGTTTTACGGTATCCAATAGTTTTCAAATACCATTCAAATGGCGCACTTTAGAAGAGAAGCAACTCTCTCCCACCATCGTTTCAGTTGTCTTCCGGAGTCTCCCCGTTGGCTGCTGGTGAAGGGGCGAGTCGGGGAGGCGGAGGAGCTCCTGAGATCGGCCGCCAGGTGGAATGGGACGCAACTGCCCGCTTCTATTGATTTCGATGCTGTGTTGGAAGAAGTCGAGGTCAGAATTGGCAGACTCATGTAATCAATTGGCAAGAATTTAAATTTAATTGTAGGGAGGGGGCGAGAAAGAGGAGAACGTGACGATTTGCCACATTTTCGCCGTCCGAAGCGGCCGCTTGCTCCATCCACGTCTCATGGCCAGAGCTGTGAATCTCTTCTTTGGATGGTGAGTGCGCTCAATTGGTAAACTACGCATTTGATTCGTCGAATCGCCGCATTTCGCAACGTTCCGATATACTACCTAGGTTTGTCTGCTCCTTTGTCTACTATGGCCTGCTGCTGAACATCTCCAGCTACGCAGGCAACCGTTTCGTCAATAATGCGTTGGCGGGAGCTATTGAGTTGCCGTCTTACTTGCTGTGCACAGCATTTCTCTACTGGGGAAGAAAAGTCGCTTACTGCACAACATTGTTTGGCACAGGACTCAGTCTTGCGCTGCTCCCCCTTCTGCCACAAGCCAGTAAGCGTCGTCGTCGTCGTCGTCGTCGTCGTCGTCGTCGTCGTCGTCGTCGTCGTCGTCGTCGTCGTCGTCGTCGTCGTCGTCGTCGTCGTCGTCGTCGTCGTCGTCGTCGTCGTCGTCGTCGTCGTCGTCGTCGTCGTCGTCGTCGTCGTCGTCGTCGTCGTCGTCGTCGTCGTCGTCGTCGTCGTCGTCGTCGTCGTCGTCGTCGTCGTCGACGTCGTCGTCGTCGTCACCATCGTCGTCGTCGTCGTCGTCGTCGTCGTCGTCGTCGTCGTCGTCGTCGTCGTCGTCGTCGTCGTCGTCGTCGTCGTCGTCGTCGTCGCCGCCGCCGTCGTCGTCGTCGTCGTCGTCGTCGTCGTCGTCGTCGTCATCGTCAGCGCCTTCTTTAGACAACTGGTACTGGCTGACGTTGTGCGTGGTGATGTTAGGCAAAGTGTGCGTAACCATGAGTTTTGCCATCGCCTATGTCATCACCAGCGAGATATACCCCACTGTAATTCGCGGCTCTGGAATGGCCACCAGCTCTGCCATCGCCAGAATAGCCAGCGCTTTGGGGCCTTACGTGACTGCCATTGAGAAATTCGTTGGTCTTGACTCAACAATCTTACAGTTTATGATGACTACTGCCTACATATCGTAATCCGTTCAGGACCCGAGTCTCAACTGGGCGCCAAATGTGATATTCGGTGCTTTCGCTTTAGCCGCTGGATCTTTAGCTATTCTTCTGCCAGAGACCAAAGGGATGGAAATGCCTGAAACTATGGAGGATGCTGAGCATCTGAGGCCGCAGTACGACTACTTTTATTTAATGCATTGAATTCTTCCACACACCTCGTTTGAAAAGGGAGAGATTGCATAAAGGAGTGTCACTTTATTCGATAGAGAAGTACCTAAAACCCGAGTGCGCCTCTATTCGAGGGGATAATATTCAACGTACGGCCGATCCTTGATTTGCGTCAGTTACCGTAAAGTGCCGATTAGTTTCGGGCGAAACTATTTTTTCAATGTGTCTCTCAGGGGCGAAACTAATTGGAGCCCCGAAAGTATATGGAGACCCGAAACTAATATTTCAACCCCTCATTCAGTGACAAAATGTATCAGGAATGTCAATGAAAACTACGATACCAATAGAAAATACCACCCAAAACATTGATAAATGCAAACTTTCTGTTGAACAAGCTTAATTTGTCTGCTGCTAACGAGAAATAACATTTTAATTGGGCTGTTTCTACGCCTCAGCAACGCTTTGCATGCAACATGACAATTTTGTGAGGAAACTATTTGGAGACCCGAAACTATTAAATCGATGTGCCTCTCAACGGCGAAACTAATTGGAGACACGAAACTAGGTATTAGGAGAGCGAAACTAATCGGCACTTTACGGTAGTCGGTCTTCGCACTCCCGTTACTCATTGGAGAGTTAATACAGGGTGTCTCACGGTGGGTGTTTCAACTTTGATGAGCTGTCGCCCGCCGCTGCGTTGATCGATTTTGCTGAAATCTTGTACATACGTGCTACCAAGTGTAACTTAGACAACTGCAAAATATCAGCTACCTACACTGATTCACGCGTGAATCCGATCCGAAAACGAATAATTCGTCAAAGACGTTGGCCTTCGTGGAGGAGGCCATGCAGCAGCAAGAGCAGCTGGTGGGTCCTGATTATGGGTTTGCAGACTAGCTTTAATTCGATTCTTCGGGAGCGTGCTGCAAGCTACGATGTTCGTTCCAAGACGGTTCAAAAGCTCAACTTGTCTTCTTCGTGGTGGTACAAGTCGCGCCAAATTAGCTGCAACTAGGCCAACTTTGCAGCTGCCACAAGCCGAAGAGCCAAGTGTCATTTTCATCTTATGCGTTTTGGGGGCGGTTACACGCGTGAGTCAGTGTAGGGCGCTGATGTTTTGCAAGTGTCTAAGCTACACTTGGTAGTGCGTATGTACAAAATTTCAGCAAAATCGGTCAGCGCAGCGGCGCGCGACAGCTCATCAAAGTTGAAACACCCACCGTGAGACACCCTGTATAACAGTTTCGTGTGAGAAGTAGCGTTAACCTTTTCAGCCGCGTGAGCCCGGAGATAGGCGAGGAATTATTGAGCAAAGAGGAATCGCGCAATCACGAAGCATGATGGTGATTAAATGATTCAATATACAGCTCTTGGCTTCCTGTCACTGTCGCGCAATACCGTACAGTGCCGATTAGCATACCCGGGTATACTATTCGAAAAATGGGGTTTTGTCAGACAGAAGTGAGATCCAAATAGTATACCCGGGTACACAAATTGGCACTTTCATTTCCAGTTCTTTTCGAAAGCTTCCATCGTATACCCACATTTTGAACGACGCGAGATTATCGTCATATTAAAGCATAAATTTTGAGTGTGTGCCACGCAGTTTAGTACTATCTAATGCAAAATATTAATAAAATCTTGCAAATAATCTTGTCATTAGCTCATACTATAGCACGCAAAACAGGTTATTAAACAGAAATTTGTCACAATCAAATAAGTTTATGACCCCATGTAGTATACCCCGGGTATACTATTTGGCACTGAGTGCCAATTAATCGCCAAGCCAAACGAATCGCCAACCCGGGGTATACTATTTAGGGGAGTATGCTATTTGGCACTGTACGGTACGGCGCAGTATTGTCACTGGTGATACAGAATGGTGTTTATTCTGCTTGTCTGCGCATTGTGTACATACATGTAGCACAGTGAAATATTTTCGTGTTTCATAGCGTTTGAACGCAGATACTTACAGTGCACTTGGAATTTTGGCCACGTTTTACTGCCCAGAATTCAATATAGAGAGCGCGCTAATGTGCATTGCTAGTATTAATGATTGTGTAACTACAGTTGTCTCAAGCAACTGCTGCGAACATCTGTCGGGCACAAACTGTATTTTGAGCAGTTTAAACGAAGTGTCTCTTGATTATGATTATGCCACCAGCTTGAGACTGCCACACGTATGCAGATGAATTTTTCGGTATATCGTGAGTAGGGCAAAACTTCTCCTATGTATTTGTTAACTTCACTACTGCCGCTCTAGTTTCTACTCTCCTGGCTCTGTGGAAGTCTACAGCTTTCCTGGCATGATGAGACTTCACATAGGTTGTGACAATGAGTTCGCACATTATTGGCACATCTCTGCAACCAAAATCTTTATCAGGCGTCCTGGCTGCAATTGCGGCCGTTCTGTCAATGGCGGTACACTGCGGACCGATTCTGGAAAGCTCTGGAAATGACCAGCCCCCAAGCTCGATATCCGAATTAGAGGCTTTACCGTCTGAGCCAACGGTTGAACTGTCGTCGAGATTTGAATGACCTTTCTAGACTAGAAAAGTCGAGAAATTGAAGAAGACGCTCCTATTATGCTTCCCCGTACTTTCATCTGCAGGCTGAACCCATCGATGATAAAGAAGCGGCTGAAGATCCTGACTCGAACGAGGACACCGTTGACGGATCACAACAACCTTCGCCGAAAGAAACACGCCTACACGAACAGACACTTGCGTCGGTCAGACGCGCCAATCACAGGCGCTGTGTCATCATCATCAGGTCACAGAGGCACTTCCCCTCAGGCCATATTATAAACAAGTCTCTTTTAAAAAGCGGAGTTGTTTTGAGCTTTGAATTTCTACTGAGATTGTAGCAAGGCCCTTTCCGGTTTCGTGCAACGTCTTTGACTCTCCTCGCGACTACACTTTTTGGAGTGGTCTTGCTACGCAACATTGGTATCGCTCGGGTTTAATTCTTTACACCAAGAAAATCATCTTTTCAGACTAAATTTAAAAAAGACACTGGAATCTAAAGCAAAACTACAGGTTAATTGTGAGCATGATTTGATGTTGGCTTGCAGTGAGCTCTTCAGCGATGTCAAGACCGCCGCTTTGCAACGCACGAGTGCAAAGGTACAAACAAACCAAAACTGCAGTTTTCATCGCGTTTTGGCTAGCCTCGGTCAACTTTTGTTTTAAAATGGACCCCACTTCGGGATACTGTAGCGCGCGAGTTTGAAAACTTATTTCAGTTTTGAACACTCAGATGGCGAGAGTAGTCCGAGGGCTACCCGTCGATGTGTCGAACTCAACCCAGCGACGACAGACAAGCGAGTTATTAAGCCCGAAGCTAGCGTGTCGTTTCCAGTTTTCGACGCGTTTTGGTTACTGTAGCTCTCTGTTTAAACTTTTGAAACTTTTTGTTGTCGGATTCGTGCTCAGGAGCTCGAGCGCTTCACTTTGATATGCGATTTGTCTAGCTTCGGTCAACTTTTGTTTTAAAATGGACCCCACTTCGGGATACTGTAGCGCGCGAGTTTGAAAACTTATTTCAGTTTTGAACACTCAGATGGCGAGAGTAGTCCGAGGGCTACCCGTCGATGTGTCGAACTCAACCCAGCGACGACAGACAAGCGAGTTATTAAGCCTGAAGCTAGCGTGTCGTTTCCAGTTTTCGACGCGTTTTGGTTACTGTAGCTCTCTGTTTAAACTTTTAAAACTTTATGTTGTCGGATTCGTGCTCAGGAGCTCGAGCGCTTCACTTTGATATGCGATTTGACTAGCTTCGGTCAACTTTTGTCTTAAAATGGACCCCACTTTGGGATACTGTAGCGCGCGAGTTTGAAAACTTATTTCAGTTTTGAACACTCAGATGGCGAGAGGAGTCCGCAGGCTACCCAACGATGTCTCAAACTCCATCCTACGACGTCCGACGAGCGAGTTATTAAGCCCGAAGCTAGCGTGACGCACGTACGTACGTACGTACGTACGTACGTACGTACGTACGTACGCACGCAGAGCTCTTGATAGGGTTCGCTCGGCTGAGGCCGAGCGAAATAGTATGCCTAGTCTCATAGGCTCGGATCGAAGAGGCGCAGCTGCGTAAGACCGAGCGCAGCCACTATTTCGAGCAGTTACAATGAAACCGCTCTTGATTTTGCTTATGGTATCAGCTTGAGACTGCCACCAGCATGCAGAGCAACGTCTCAGTATAAATGTGAGAGCATGGCAAGAAACTGCCACAGTTATTCACTTCAGTCCCCAACCGTTCTCTTTTCACTCCTTGTTTACAATATTCCCAAAAACCTGTAGGTCGTCGCAGGTCGGCGTCAGATTCCTAACAGACTCGTTACGATGAGGCTTCACATCGTTTGTGAGTGAAAATGAGTTATAGCGTAACGCATAAGAGGATCGCATAACACTACAACCAACGTTCTCAGGCGTCCTCCCTGCGATGGCTGCCGTTCTGACAATAACGATGGTAGACAGCAGTCCGCATTTTAACAGGGAAAGTTCTGGCGAAATTGACCAATTAACGAGCTCTCAGCCCCAAGCAGAGGATGAGGACGAATCACCTCCGCCCGATCCTGCGGTGCGCAAAAGTACATACTACAGTACTGTCTCATCTCAAGCGACTCAACAAGGAGCTACAGGAGTGGCGGATCCAGGATTTTGGAATGGGGGGGGGCGGAATTTTTGAGGCCACAGGGGAGAGGACCAAGACGCTACAAAAGTGCATCAACAAATTTGCGCCGCAGGCAAAAAATGTTTTGATTTTGGCGTTTTCTGCTGCAAAATTGCCTTAAAATAGCGCCGCAGGCAAAAATTTTTGCCGATTTTGGCGTTTTCTGCTACAAAATTGCCTTAAAATAGCGAAGCAGGCAAACATTTTGCCGATTTTGGTTTTTTCAGGTTACAGAATTGCTATAAAATAGCGCCGCAAGCGAAATTTTTTTGCTCTGAACATGCTACCGCGCAAAATTGTTTTCTTGGGAGGGGGGTATGGGGGGGGGGGGCGGTTTGGCCGAATGGGGGGGGGGGGGGGGAGCGGACGCACAACCGCCACACCCCCCCCCCCCCTAGATCCGCTACTTAGCTACAGTACTTAGGTGTCTTGAAAACCCACATCGTTCACAGGTCGCCGACTCAGACGACGACACGGAGACAACTGCGCCGACTGAATCCACCGAAGACAGCGACGCAGACGATCAACCAGCTGGAGACTCTCCATCGGTAAATATTGTACCTGTTGTGATGCGATCACTCGCTATTGTGGTTACTTACACAGTCTTGCACATTCTATTATTTCCACCGTCCAAACTGCCAGTAGACTGCGGTTGAGTTTTGGACGAAATAATCTGGACAAAAATCGAGAATTGGGTAAAAGTCTGCACTGTCTTGTTTTCTCTGAATCATAGGTCGACGACGACGACGACGATGACGCTGGAGTCTCCGCCGCCGACGCCGCCGCCGCCGCTGCCGCTGCCGCCGAAGACGACGGCGACGACGACGATGACGCTGGACCCTCCGCCGCCGACGCCGCCGCCGCCGCTGCCGCTGCCGCCGAAGACGACGGCGACGACGACGATGACGCTGGACCCTCCGCCGCCGACGCCGCCGCCGCCGCTGCCGCTGCCGCCGAAGACGACGGCGACGACGACGATGACGCTGGACCCTCCGCCGCCGACGCCGCCGCCGCCGCTGTCGCTGCCGCCGAAGACGACGGCGGCGACGACGATGACGCTGGACCCTCCGCCGCCGACGCCGCCGCCGCCGCTGCCGCTGCCGCCTAAGACGACGGCGACGACGACGAGGACGCTGGACCCTCCGCCGCCGACGCCGCCGCCGCCGCCGCCGCAGCCGCCGAAGACGACGGCGACGCCGACGATGACGCCGGACCCTCCGCCGCCGCCGCCGCCGCCGCCGCGGTCGCTGCCGCCGAAGACGACGGCGGCGACGACGATGACGCTGGACCCTCCGCCGCCGACGCCGCCGCCGCCGCTGCCGCTGCCGCCGAAGACGACGGCGACGACGACGACGACGCTGGACCCTCCGCCGCCGACGCCGCCGCCGCCGCTGCCGCTGCCGCCGAAGACGACCGCGACGACGACGATGACGCTGGACCCTCCGCCGCCGACGCCGCCGCCGCCGCTGCCGCTGCCGCCGTAGCCGACGGCGACGACGACGATGACGCTGGACCCTCCGCCGCCGACGCCGCCGCCGCCGCTGTCGCTGCCGCCGAAGACGACGGCGGCGACGACGATGACGCTGGACCCTCCGCCGCCGACGCCGCCGCCGCCGCTGCCGCTGCCGCCGACGACGGCGGCGACGGCGACGATGGCGCAGGACCCTCAGCCGCCGACGCCGCCGCCGCCGCTGCCGCTGCCGCCGAAGACGACGGCGACGACGACGATGACGCTGGACCCTCCGCCGCCGACGCCGCCGCCGCCGCTGTCGCTGCCGCCGAAGACGACGGCGCCGACGACGATGACGCTGGACCCTCCGCCGCCGACGCCGCCGCCGCCGCTGCCGCTGCCCCCGATGAGGCCGGCGGGGACGACGATGACGCTGGACCCTCCGCCGCCGACGCCGCCGCCGCCGCTGCCGCTGCCGCCGAAGACGACGGCGACGACGACGAGGACGCTGGACCCTCCGCCGCCGACGCCGCCGCCGCCGCTGTCGATGCCGCCGAAGACGACGGCGACGACGACGATGACGCTGGACCCTCCGCCGCCGACGCCGCCGCCGCCGCTGCCGCTGCCGCCGAAGACGACGGCGACGACGACGACGACGCAGAGTCGCCAGAGGAGCCTGCCGGAGCCCCAGGCGCTGGAGAGGAACCCGGTGACGCGGCTCAACCATCGCCCTCCTCGTCGGTAAACAAGGAGCAACCTGTTGTGGTTGCGCGTATTACCTAGATTCTGTAGCGAGATTCTTACGCAACGTTCGTTGAGGAGGAGGGGCCAGAAGAAGACTCAGAATCGGAAGCCGGAACGATTGAAACGCCATCGGTAGGCAGACTTCACTTTCACCTTGTGTGATGATCTACATATGACAAGCGAAACGCATTACTCATGCAGTTTTCATCTGAATTTGCAGGCTGACAGCAATGCCACTGAACCGGCTCCGCCACAGGCGACCAGTGAGAAGGAACAGTCTAGGTGAGCTGCGTAAGGAAGAGAATAGTGTACCTAAATATTTGCAGAGAGGAATGCATCCGATGTCAAAAGATTGACAGTTGACAATGTAGCTTGCTGCACAAAGAGTTGAACCGCCAGTAATGTAAAGCCAAGTGGCATTCAGCCCTATTTCAAAAGTCAGTGACTCTTGGCGACATACATATGGTAGGTGCTTCGCATTTGTACGTCTAGTTTTCCGTGTTACAGTCTACTCGATCGCCTACAATTGCAGCAGCAGTGCGGAACAAGCGTCGACGCCGCCTCCTCCACCTTGCCCTGATCGCTGGACTCTTCTTGTCAATTCGGGCATCTGCCTTAACGTTACAACCGATATCAAACTGTGTGTCTTAACAGAAGTTTTGTTTTTCAAAATGTTGTCCTTTGATATATCCGGCAACCGGCAATTTAGGAGTTGGGCGGCGGCTCGAAAGCACTGCCAAAGTGCTGGTGGCGACCTGTTTATGCCAAAGACAAAGGGACTCAATGACTTCTTGAAGAATCACAAATGTAAGCAAGTCAACCGCATCGCTACCTAACCTATACAATACTGGCCCCTTGGCTATTATTGCATAGTTTGGGCCTACAGGTCGGGAGCTCGTAGTGAAAGCGTCGGTAACGCTCTCAGAATACGTGTTGATGTTACGCCCACTTTAGCAATCCACCCAGAACGCACGGTATTGTGGAGTAATCCAGCTTGAGAAGATGTGCCATTTGAATTCATTGTGATTTGTGTAAGATGGCCTTTGTGGCACAGAATAACAGGCGATATCGTTCCCAACCGGTTTCGGGCCCTAAACGGACCCTTCGTCAGGGGTAACAGTAACAACTGACAGCAGACGACGCTTGAAGCGGCGCGCAAACTATCACTGTCATCTAAACATACGCATTCAGCGTCACAAGTCAAGCATAGATGTTGTCACGCATTTGATAGGAAACAGCCCTCCCCTGAGACAGGGGCGGGACTGATTTCAGACCCGTTCAGAAATCCTTTCCAGGAGTGGCAACCAGCAGTCGTTTAGTCTCAGGCCCCTGTTCCTATTGACAGCTGAGCGGCGTCCAATATTCTCATTGGCAATGGCAAACCGCCCAGCCTTGGCGATCAGCATGGCCTCCTTTATCTCACGGATCTCTTCCGACCGTTCAACTGTGACGATTTTGGCGTTGTCGAAGTCTGGCGTGTGGGTCGGATGGGGGTGCTGGCAGAAGGCATTGCCAGGCTTGGAATTGCCAGCAGCAGTGGTGGGCCTCTCCCACTTGTCCTGGTGCTCCCCAATGCGAGTGGCGAACTCTCGGCCAGTCTGGCCCACATAGACCTGGCCGCAGGAGCAGGGGACGCGGTAGACCACCCCCGACTTTTGAGAAGTCGGCAGAGGGGCCTTGACGCGCGACACCTCCCTCATCAGTGGGCGAATCGTCTTGGGGACGAGCCTTACCCCGAATAGCTTGGCTCTGCGCCGCATGCAAGGGAAGAGGCCTGCCACATATGGCACTGCAATGGTGATAGGCACGTCGCTGTCTCTGGCTGGCAGCTGCAGAGTGGGAGGCGGGAGCTGACCAGGCTCGTCAGCCCGACAGCGGCGCGCAGCGCTCTCGAGGCAGCGGCTGATGCTGCTCTGGGGGAAGCCGTAGGCAGAGAAGATGGCAGCGATCTCTGTCATCTCTTCCCTGAGCAGTTGCTGGCTGGAGCAGTGGGCGAGAGCGCGGTGGGCCAGAGATTGCAGTGCTGCCAGCTTGTGGGAGGGGTGGTGGTAGCTCTGGTAGGGGATGAACCTGCGCGAATTGCTGCCCTTTCGGTAGACGGTGGTCTCTGCCCTGCCCTGACTCCTGGCGGGACGCATCACCAGGACATCGAGGAAGGGGAGGCTGCCTTCCTCTTCCAGTTCGTAGGTGAACTGGATGTTGCCGTGCTGCTGGTTGAGCTGAGCATGAAAGTCGGCGAGCGCCTCTCTGCCGTGCGGCCAAACCAAGAAGGTGTCGTCCACATATCTCCGGTAGAACTTCGGAGAGTATGGGTAGCTGGCCAGGAACTGTTCCTCCAGGTGGCTCATGAACAGGTCGGCCACCACTGGGGAGGGCGACTTCCCCATGGCGCATCCCTCCAGCTGCTGGTAGAATTCGTCCTGCCCCAAGGTGACAAAGGTGTTCTTGAGGCAGAACCGGAGGAGGCGCACCACTTCAGCAGCAGTCAGACAGGTCCTCTCTGGCAGGGACGTGTCGGCAGCTAGGGCGGTCTCGATGACGTTGCACGCATAGTCTACAGGGACTTTGGTGAAGAGCGAGACAACGTCGAACGAGACTAGAATGTCCGTGGGCAAGATCTCCACCTCGCGCAGGTCCTCCAGGAACTGCTGGCTGTTTCTGAGGGAGTAGGGCGACCGAGGGAGGGCAGAGATGACTGCAGTTAAGTGGTCGCACAGCTGGGCGTCGGCCGTGTTGCAGGCTGGTGTGATCGGCCTCAGCTTCAGCTGAGACACTGCAGTCACCCTCTCCTCCTCGTTCTGCGGCAGAGCTGCCAGCTTGTGTATTTTCGGCAGTCCATAAAAGGGTGCGCACCTGCCGTGGCTGCGTAGGCATCTTCCATACTCTCTGTGCTTGGCTGGGTTGTTGGCCTTCAGAGCAGTGACAGTGCTGCTGCCGCAGAAGGCCGCCTTGATCTCCTTGTCCAGTTTTGCCACGAAGCTGGGAGAGGGGTCGTGAATCAGGCGGCCATAGCTGGGGGGCTGCAGAAGCTCTCTCGCCAGCGAGAGATAATCCTCCCTATCCAGAGCTACCACCGTGTTGCTCTTGTCCGCCTTGACAATGACTATGTCAGGGGACTTGAGCAGACCCCTCAGCGCACCATGTAGTAGAGGCGGCAGAGATTGACCAGAGAGACCTCTTGCGGCGGTCTCCTGGATGGAGCGGGCCATCGCGCCTCTGAAGGCGCTCGCCTTGGGAAGGTCGCCATGCCGCTTCTCTATCAGCTCAGCTCCCAGCTCCGCCCTGGCCATCAAGTCCAAGACGGGCAGCTTCTTAGGAGGGAGGCCAAATTTCCCTCCTAGGCGCAGGAGCTCCAGTTCGCCCTCTGACAGCCTCTTGGAGCTGAGGTTGACCACCAGCTTCTTCACGTCGAGTTGGCCCCTTACGCTGCCATAGAAGTAGCGCGTTCTGCCAAGGAACAAGGCCAAGAACTTCTTGTTCTTGACCGTTTGCGCGGCGCGAAACCGGGACTGGTAGCCCCACTGGCAGAACTCGGCGACTGGTCGCAAATCAGCTTGCGGAATGGTATCTTGTAGCCAGCGAAAGGTGTCGGAAATCCGGCGTCTCAGAACACAGCATTCCTGCTGCATTTGCTGGGCCTTCGCGCGAAGCCACTGTTGCTGTAGTTGGGCCAGGAGGGCTTCTTCTCGTCCACTGGTCGGAGTCGGGAACGGGAGACGGCGGACGAAGTCAGGCAGCAATCGGTTGTGAAGGCAGTCTCTCAAGAACAATGAATGGCTGAATTTGCGTCCAAGAGCCTCGTGTTGGTGGCGCAGCTCGCGGACACGGGTTCTGATACGGCGGCCAAACCGTGTTTCGATAGAGTGGAGCAATCCAGCTTGAGAAGATGTGCCATTTGAATTCATAGTGATTTGTGTAAGATGGCCTTTGTGGCACAGAATAACAGGCGATATCTTTCCCAACCGGTTTCGGGCCCTAAACGGACCCTTCGTCAGGGGTAACAGTAACAACTGACAGCACACGACGCTGGAAGCGGCGCGCAAACTATCACTGCCATCTAAACATACGCATTCAGCGTCACAAGTTAAGCGTAGATGTTGTCACGCGTTTGATAGGAAAAAAAAAGTGAAGCCTAAGACAGTCAACGCGATCGTTCCCAACGACGACGATAGCCACATTTCTCCTGGAGTGCAGTCGCTTCTGGCTTTGGCGGATACATACTTTGATGGCGAGTCTCCTTCCTCTGGCGATGGAATGCTTTCGTTGTTTCCCGACTCGGTTCCCTCCTCCGGCATGTTCTCGTTGGTCCCCGACCCCTCGCAGGAAAGTGTGTCGATTCCCCCCTCGAAAATTCCGACGTTTACCCCCTCGAAAGAGCAGTTGCTTCCCCCCGCGAGTCCCCCCTCTGAAGTCCCATTTCTCGTGCTGATGCTGTCGTCGATTTTGAACTGGTTCCGCGAAATGAAACTGCCCAGTGTGAATGTGAACCCCTGGTACATAGTGGCGTTGTTAGTGTTCTGGTGCTTCGTCAGTCCCTTCGTGGTCGGTGTAGTGTTCCCCCCTCTGCCCAGAGAGTCCCCACTCCCCTCTTCGCCCTGGAGTTTCACTTGTCCGCCCTATGGTGGCGCGGTCTTCGTCAGTCCCTTCCTCTTCGGTCCCCCTCCCAACGGTGGTAGTTCCCCATGGTTCCTTCCCCCCTCGGTTCCCCCTGGCGTCTTCAGTTGGTGTTCCTCGTCCCTTTCCCTAGTGAAATGAGCGAAACGCAATTTTCCCCCCTCCTCCCCCCCCCCCCCCCCCCAGCTGCGGTTTTCGCGCGTTGTGTTTTGAAGTTGTTTTTCGAGTTTTGCAGCTTCCCCGGTTCCTGGCGACGAGGGCGCCGCCGTCCGAGTGGGCCGCTCCATGTGGCATGGGAGAAGGCGAGAAGAAGAGAGAGACCGCGCCGTTGTGTTTTGACTGTGCGTGTTGCGTATTGCGTGTTTTTGTGTGGCGATCCGTTGCAGTACTCGTTTGAATTTTGAAAGTTGTAGCACATCGAAAATTTGCATACGTGATTTGAAATTGTTTGATTCATTCTTCAAAGTTGTCTATTTAAAGTGGTGTGGTGCTCGTTCGTGGTTCATGCTCGGTTCACTCCTCGTTGGTTTTGTTGAGAGAGAGAGAGAGAGAAGGAGTTGGTTTTGAGACTTGTTGAGTTGTGTCGAGTGCCTTCTCCGCGCCACGTGCCACCGCCCTCGTCTCACATGGTGTCCGATTGTGAGCGTTCGACCTGCGAAGTTCTATCCGTTTGAGTGTGGAGTTAGTGCCCCTTCCCCCTTCTTCTGTCCCTCCCGCTTGCGTTCCTTAGCCGGTTTCCCTATTTCGTGCGTTCGTCAGATGCCTGTCACGACGCGTAGCATGTCTCAGACAAGTGAGAGTGAGGGAGCGAAAGGCGGCGCGGCGTCTATGAGTGACGCGCAGTTAGACACGGTTGTCGCTTCGCTGACGGGTCTCTTTTCGCAGAAGCTAGGCGAGATGCGCGACGATTTCCAGTCCCAAATGAAAGACGCGTTTTCGGCGATCGAAAGAGGCTAGATTCCGAGTTGTCACAGAAGTTTGACGCGCAGATTTCGACTGCGGTCGACGCCGCCGTCCGCGCCACGTGCCACCGCCCTCGTCTTCACTCTCCGACTCGTTTTCCTATCAAACGCGTGACAACATCTACGCTTAACTTGTGACGCTGAATGCGTATGTTTAGATGGCAGTGATAGTTTGCGCGCCGCTTCCAGCGTCGTGTGCTGTCAGTTGTTACTGTTACCCCTGACGAAGGGTCCGTTTAGGGCCCGAAACCGGTTGGGAAAGATATCGCCTGTTATTCTGTGCCACAAAGGCCATCTTACACAAATCACTATGTATTCAATAATTGCTGCTGAAGTCGGGCGAGAAAAGGAGGTGTGGACTCGTTCAGTAATTTGGTGTGGACTCGTTCAGTAAATTGGTGTGGACTCGTTCAGTAATTTTTGCTGAAGTCCGACCGGAAAAGGTGGTGTGGACTCATTCAGTAATTTGGTGTGGACTCGTTCAGTAATTTGGAGAGGACTCATTCAGTAATTTGGTGTGGACTCATTCAGAATTAGCCGTGGGGTGGGGAAGAGAGGCGCGAAGCATTTGAGAATCAGCATTGCGTCGTTAGCACTTGTACCGCTGTCTCTCAGCGGATTTCCGTTTGTCAACTAAGCAAGTGCTGTACTTATCAGCACTGGCGGTGCGGTTGAAGGACTGTTGCTAGTGGCATGATTGAAGCCTGGATTTCAAGCGTCAATGTAACAGGCGTACAACACTCTGATCAACCAAGTGTCGACATATCAGTAGACGACTACAGCAAAATTGTGCGAGTGGAGCGGCACTCTGACGTCAGGAACAATCTTCCACTCGCGTGCTTCTTCGTCGAAGCGTTCGATGGTGTCGACGCTCTTCCCGCCGATCACGAACAGCTCCCCCTTGTACTCCACCAGGCCTGCCTTGTAGCGCACCTGGTTCATGCTTGGGAACTCGCTCCATCTACAATGCACAAATCATTGCTCCCTCGAAAACAGAACGTCATTGTTCGCTTTAATAGACTTTCGTGCTGGCATACCAAGTGCAAATGGAATTTAGCACCTAGATTGACTTTGTAAGTTGAACTGGAGCTTGGCGTGGCTTGCTAGCAAAGCGCCGAGCCCGAGTACTGTGCCTCTACACAATTGTGGTGACAAAACAGAGTGTTTTGCACCCCTGTTCTGGTTTGTGAATTTGGAGTGGAGGCAGCGGATGTTGCCTATCCGCAAGGGCACATATCATGTACCTGTCTGAAGCGACGTCGTACTCCTCACAGGTGACGTGCCGGACAATGGTAAAACCGCCGCAGATGACGATTGTCTTGCGGCCAAACTTGTCAACGCGCGACACCGCACGTGCGGCATACCGCCTCTCTCTCATGGAGGCCAGTTGGATCCACTCTTCATTAACGGTGTCGTAGCGGTACAGGTTTTCCCGCTTTTGGTGGGTGTTGCTGGAAATGGACGCAAGTGTGTTGCAAAAGATTGTTGCAGGCCGGACGTGCAATAGAATCAAACTAGCGGCCTGGGCGCGCGCCTTCGGCGCGCGCGGAGAAAAGCCCTGCGCGGGCTCGCTTCGCTCGCCCGCTCCAGGCTTTTCGTCTCGCTCGGCGCTGCGCGCCTCGCTCGACAGCCGCCGCCTGGGCTTCCGTTGTAGTTATACCGCTCCAGTTGGGTCAAGCATCTGTAGGCAAGGTACTGCGCGACGGGCACCCCCAGTGTTGCCGTCTGCCGCACTTCAATGTTAGCGAAAAATGGGAAGTTATAGGCAAGTTAGGTTGATGTTAGTGGTTGGCAAGTTGTGAAAATCATAGGTTGTTAATTTTGGAAGTGCGTTGCCCAGCGCACGCGTTCGGGGACGCCGCAACACTGGTGCGCCGCCTACCTAAGGGGGAGCGCGTCGCGCAGTACGTAAGGCGATTTGGCGTAATCGCACGCGGCACTTATGTACACTGGACGCTGCACTGTACGATACCGGTCACGCTACGCGTGGGGCACACATGTGACAACGGTTTAATCGGCGATTTTTTTTGTTTTTTTTTTGATATTTTATTTGCTGAGTTGTGCGACGATTGTGTGGTAGTTTGCGCGTGGTGCGGTGTATGCTTGCGTTGCCGTGTAGACTTGCGCGTAGAAGTAGTCGCACGCGGCACTTATGTACAGCGGACGACTCTTTTGGGGGGGGGGGGGGTTGGGTTTTGGGGGTTTGGTTTTTGCGGCCCGGGTTGGGGGGGGGTTGGGGCCCGCGGGGTTGGGTTTTGGGGGTTTGGTTTTTGCGGGGTTGGTTGGGGGGGGTTGTGGAGTGCGATTTCGTTGTGGGTGGGTTGGTTTTGGGGTGGATGCGTGGGGGGGTGGAGGGAGCGGGCGTATAGGGTGGGCGGAAAGGGGGGTGGGCGGCTGAGCGGGGTGCCCTCTCGGGGGGGCGCCCTCCCCCCCTGTCCCCCCCCCCGGTCGCGGTGGCGGTGGGGGAAGTTTCCCCCTTTTGAGCGGAACCCGGGGGGCCCCATTCCCCCCGAGGGGGCGCAACCCCCCCCGGGGGGGGGCAGTGCGCGCCCCCAGACGCCGGGGGTTTTTTATCCGCCACATCCAACCTAAATTTTTTGCCCCCCCAAGCCTGCGCTTATTTTGTTGGGGAGGGGGTAGGGGTTGGTTGGGTTTGGAACTTTCCTCTCTCCCCTCCTGTGGTGGTGCGCCCCCCTAGTTCCTGTCGGCTGACTTGGCTGCCACGCCTGAAAAATGCAGGAATGGGATTAATCTTTGTGAGAGAAGAGCAAATACTGGCTGCACGATACGTAATGAATAAATATTGTGAATACAGAAGTGATATTCAAAGGTAATTGGATGTGTGTCATTCATTCTGTAGGTTAATGATGCAAATAGCAGCTGGAATTTTGTATGGGATGGAACTGGTTTCTCACCTGTTAGTTTGTTAAACCTACGCCAGACGGCATCCTTGGGAAACAGGCCCCTCATACAGCGGGATACTCAAGGGAGGACACCTTTGCCAGATGGCGGTGGTGAGTCCCCATTTCTCCGGCCATATGAGACGTCCCTAAATACTTGAGAAAACGTTGAAATTTGAAGTTTGTGAGGTCTACTGTAGGTGGTAACTACAACGACAACAACACACAATGTCCATGTGCGAAGCACAATTGCAAAAGGCAAACGACCAACCGACGTGGTCGGCTTCTTGCAAAAGATGTTGCTTGAACACATGTACTTTGCGTTTATGTCCACATGCGCAAGCGCAATTGCAGAAAGTCGACAATCGTTAGTAGTATAGGGTGGCCGTAGCCAGCCTATACTACTATCGTTATCGTCCACTCCATGCAAAAGAACTGGAACACATGGACATCGCAACCACAACTGAGGCGCTGTAATCACGTACATTGACCTAGTCCAACACCTCACGGTACACGATGTTTGTTGTTTTGAAGGTGGAGGGCATTGGAGTTTGGTTCAAATGGGCCGCTGAAAGGGGCAGCTCGATTTTGATGGAAGACGCCGCTCTGACTCTTGACAGGGCGACGTACAATTGGCCATGGGCGAAGACTGGCTCTGGCAGGTAGAGACCAATTTTGTCAAAGGTCTGGCCCTGGCTTTTGTTGATTGTCATCGAAAACGCCAGCCGTATGGGGAACTGACGTCTGGTGAAGCAGACAGCCGCCAGAGGGTCGGTGTCGCTGATCGAAATTCTGGGAATGAAGGCACTGTTGCCCTTGAAGCGACCAGTGGCGATTTCGCAGTGCAGCAAGTGGTCCTTCACCCCTTTCACGACCAAGCGCGCGCCGTTGCAAAGGCCGTCTTTGACTGACAGATTTCTCAGCAGCATGACGACAGCGCCGACTTTTAGAGTTAGCCTGTGTGGAGGCATGCCCGAAGGCGTCAGACTGTTCAGGAATTCAGTTGGGAAGTTGGTGTTCAGCCTGGGGTCGTCAGACGGCAGAGTGTCAATGCTGGTGTAGACAATGGCCTTCCCAGGCATTTTGGTGACAATCTGCTCATTGAGCTGGAGCGCGTGCTCGTTTTTGGGGCAGAGGATCGCGCGATGCTGAATAGCCTCGAGGTTTCCAGTCTCGAGATGGCCCTCAAATATTTCGTTGACGAAGTCGTCAGAGGACAGCATTGAGCAGGGCAGGTCAATTTGACTGTAGGAATCTGTTGGAAGAGTGCCATTGCCAACTTGGAGAAGCCAATTGGCAAAGTTCTTCTCCTCAGGTCTGGTGCGCATGTTCTCTTTCAGGTGGAAGACACTGAAGTGCTGCCACAGGTCGCACCGTTTGATGCACGCGTCAATTTGTCGCGTTTTGCTGGCAAAGCGGACGACAGGTAGGATCTGGCGGAAGTCGCCACCGAGCACCATGACCCTGCCGCCGAACGGAATGTCACTCTGGGCCAAGTCTCTCAGCAGAATGTCTACTGCCTTCAAGGCGGAAGACGGAGAGTTGGCAGCTTCGTCCCAGAGGAACAGTTTGACCTTGGCAAGGTCTTTGCCTTCAGAGGAGGTCGGAGTGATCGATGACGTTGAATCGTCATTCAGAGGAACGGGGAGTTTGAACAGGTTGTGAACTGTTCTCCCCTTGGGAAGGAGGGTGGCAGCTATGCCAGTCGAGGCGATGGAAGCGACTTGCCTACCCTCTGAGACGCACATCTTGTAGATGACGTTGTAGAGGAAGGTTTTTCCAGTGCCGCCAGGACCATCGATAAAGAAGCAGTGGGGCGAGTCAGTGTCGCCTGATCGGACGGCTGCCAACACTGCGTCGACAGCTTGTTTCTGATCATAGTTCAGCTGATCGTATGTGGCGTTCAGGTTGACGTCGTGCAACGATGTCGCAGTCGACGAACTGATGCGCTGAAGCAGAGCAGTTGCGTCCTGGTCGGGGGTTTTCAGCCCATAATCGTTGAGGGAGCGGCCGGCTTCGGCCATCTTCTCCTCAATTTTCCACCACGTCAAGAGGTCGGCTTCCTCCTGGCTGAAGCCAGCTCTGAGGAAGTCTTCGCCGAAATGCTGGATGAACTGCTGAAGTAGCTCAGGGGGATTTTGCGGCTCTCCAAAGAGCAAAATGATGGCAAAGAGGCAGCGGAGCTGGTAGGGCATTTGGTAGGTGACCGCCTCTGTGAGGCAGCGCTGCCACTCCTGATCGTCGGCCAGGAGATGTCTCTCTCTGGCAGAGTCATAGAAGGACTGATGCTCGGTGCCATTGACAGTCTTCAAGTCGCTGAAACTGGTGGCACCTTTGACGTTCAGAAGAAGGAGACGCAAGTAGTAGCGCTCCACGTCACGAGGGCTGACAGTGTAAATTCTGCCAATTATTCTCTCGCCTTGTTTGCGTTTGTGCCATTTGCCATCGGCGAACACGTAGTGTTTCGGGATGTCTCTATAGAGATACTGGCGAGCGTCTGGATCGGCTCTGTTCAGCTCGAACCACGCCAGAAGGGTGCTCTTCTTCTCGAGAGCTTGTTCGAGAGCCTCGAGCTCTTCAGTCTCATGGAAGTAGACCATCTGCTCGTCTGGCAGGTGGACAGAGAGCCGGATGACAGTGTGCGATTTGTCCTGCATCGGGAGCTCGAATATGCGCCAGATCGCCTCTGGTGCTGACACGTATCTCGCGTTGAGGTAGCCCTGAACCTCATCAAAGTCGAAGCGCCCCTGTTGAGGGGGCCCAGTTGAGGTGGAGGGCAAGTTAGTCGTGTCAGAGTGGGAAAATGAAGTGGATGGGGTCTGATTTGGAGCACTTTTGGATCGAATGTTGCCACTGGCGCCTGGCTCAGATGGGCGAATGCTGATGCTGGCGCAATCGTGACCTTTGTAGACGTATTTGAACAAATACTTGATCGCTTTCCAGCTGGTGCAGATCTCCACGTTGATGTGACAATTGTACTTCAAGAGGAGGTATCTGCTGTGTGGCACGACCCACTGGTTGTCCACTTCGAATTTGCCAACAGTTGCCTTTCTGCCATTGTCACGTCGCCTGTAGACTGGATAGCCATCTACATTGGCGGCAGTTTCCTCAGCAAAGGCTTTGGGGTAGTTTTTGGTGCAGCTGTCGTTCTCCATGCATGGAGAAGACTTGTTCATCTCGCCGCAAGGGCCGTGAATCATATGGCTTGTCACCCTTTCAAAAAGCACAGGGTCAGCCGTGGGATCGGGCAACTCAGCAGAGACGATTTTGTCGATCTGCTCTGGCGACTTTGGTTTGTCTTCCTGCTTTAGGATGACCACAAGGTGGCAGTGTGGGAGGCCGCGCTTTTGAAATTCGATCACGTGAATTTTTGCAGCAGGCACTCCAAACACTTGACCACTCCAGATGTCGTTCATGATTTCGTTGAGTTTCTGGTAGAAGACGCGAGTGACGACGTCAGGTCTGTCACTGGCGATTTGACCAGGGCCCAGCTGACTCTGAATCTCGGGCCATTTGGGATTGCACGTGACTGTGATGAACAGGTCTGGTTTGCCACACTCAGTGACTATGGCCATGGCGTCCTGGTAGTTCTGCTGCATAGCGCGAGAACTGCCCTGGAAGGACGAAGGCAGAATGGTGACTTTGCCAGGGAGGAGGTGCTGTGCCTGAGCCTCACTTCCAATCCAGTCCATTAAGCCTTTGTATTTCTCGGCTCTGAGCGTTTGCTGATTTTTCCGGATGAAGTCAAGCCTACTCTGCTCGATCTTGACGTAGGCGTCGACGATGTACTGTTGGAACAGTTTCGAACTCCTGAAGAGAACGCTGTGCTCCTCTCTGTCCTCGGGACGGAACGACAGACGATAGGCGTAGAATTGCAGCTGAGTGACAGTGGATCTCGTCCTGCTGCCACCAGCCCCCTCTTTGTCCATTCCAACTTCCCACCCATGGTCGCCACTCGGAAAGAGAAGAGGGTAGGTGAGGGGGTCACAGTTTTTGTCCAGGGTGGAGACATTGTGCAGTCCTTTACTGCGAGAGTGGATGGCGATGTGCCTCTGAAGCACTTCCTGATCCACGTCGCCTATGAAGACAGCAGCCACCTCATTGACGGCGGGCGCGTTGTAGCGCCGCTTGTCCAGAGAGGGGTCGTCTCTAAAGACCATGGTCATTTCGACTGGAGGGGCGCCGGGAGGTCGGCTTTTCCTCTCCTCCTCCTCCACCTCGTACATGAATTTGCAGGCATCCGCAAACGGCGAGACGTCTTTGAGGACGGTGTCCAAGAGTCTCATGATGCGCGGAATGCATTTCTCAGTAGAGCTGAGGCCCATGCGCTCCTTCAGAGCCATGTCTGAGTCGACGATGTAGAGTTGGGCGTAGCGAGGGTGCTGCCCCTCGGCTGGATGCAGCGGACCGATCTGGTGATAGATCTGGCCGTGAATCCGAAAAGAGTAGGGACCCGCCCCAGGCGGAAGGGCCAAGTCGCAGCCGAATGAGGCGAACGCCATGGCGTTGTTGTAACTTCTGATATTTTTCAAAAAGTTTTTGGAGTCTGGGGTTTCACCGTGAAAGAGCTGGCTCAGTTCTCTGGGCGACGGCTTCAGACTCGGAAGTTTCACTGCGCCGAAGTGGCAGCAGTTTTTGAATTCGTCCTTATGTTTGCCGGTCAATTCCTCCTTGAAATGGAGAGCGCCGCAGTGGCGGCACTGGAGATTGAACTGGCCGAGGCGGTATTCGTCAGGGTTGCAGTTGGGAATCAGCGCCGCCCCGTATGTGGGCGCCGTTTGTTGTCTCTGCTGTTGTCTGGTTGTTGCCGTGTGTTCTCTGTCTTGTTCGCGTCGCTG